>WNWK01028644.1:0-25180 GCA_009830355.1 Cherax destructor | reverse complement strand
ACTGGAAAAATTTTTTTTCAATTTTAAATTTTTTTCGAGTTTTCAGGGGGTTCCCCAAAAATTGAACAAAAGTCAAATTGAATATGCACCAAATGGTTTTTTGGGCCCTTTCCCTATGGGGTCAGAGGTAAGTAATACAATTAAGTGGTAGGGTAAATTTTTTCCCTGTACAGGGTATTCAATAAATGTCTCTCAAGAATAAAAGTAGTGGGGAAATCTCTCAGGGGGTTTCTTGAGGGCTTCCCAAGCTCGAACACTCGCCCAACAGACTACCTCACCAACACCTACCCAGATACACTATTCCTAGCTCCTACCAACTCAATTGAAGTCTCACACATAATCAAAACCCAAAAAACAAAGCAGGAGACATAAACAGCTTACCACCCTTTATGACAAAAAGCTCACATGTACTGTCACCAATTAAGCAGCATTATTCAATAAATCCATTGAATCTTAAACCCTTCCCATAAACTCAAATAGCTAGGGTCCCCCCGATCCAAAAAGGGGGTGACCAAACTGATTTGAACAATTAAGACCAATCTCAAATTTACCCTGCTTTCTAAAATCTTCAAAAAATTAAATTTCAAAACAGATCTATTCCTACCTGCTCACAAATTTAAACCCCTGTCAATTTGGATTCGGGAAACAAGAGCACAAAGATGCTATAACAAAATGTTGATTAATATACCCCGCATTTGAGAAGAAAGAGGTTCCGCTAATCTTCATAGACCTGAAAGCATTTGATACAGTCGACCAGATTTATTGCTCACAAAACTAGCCCTATGGAAGGGGGCACCCTCAACTACCTAAAGTCCCTAGCAACAGAAGTCAGATAACACAAATGGAAGAACTCCTTCCACAAACAAATTAAAGTCGGTGCCCCTAAAGGACCGGGGGGCCACTCCTATTCCTCATTTCAAAATGCCCCCAATCATACAACTACTCAAACCCATTTTGTTTGCGATGACACAACATATGTCTTCTCTCACCCAAATCCAGTCGTACTAGCCAACACAGTTAATGCCGAATTACAGAAAATATCAACATGGATGATGACAAATAAGCTTACTCTCACGGACAAGACCTACTACATTCAGTTTGGAAACAAAGCTACAAATGTTCCACTTAACATAACGCTAAATGGTTCACCCATCACAAGGCTCACAGAGGAAAATTCCTAGGAATCCACCTTGACAGTAGTCTTAAATTCCAAACACACATACAACAAATTTCAAGAAAATCTCAAGGACAGTAGGTATATTATCTAAGATACGCTATTATGTGCCTCAACCAGCTCTCATTGCACTATATCATTCTCTTATCTACCCTTATCTCACCTATGGAATCTGTGATGGGGCTCAACAACATTAAATCACCTTAGACCACTCATAACCCAGCAAAAGGCTGCAGTCAGGATGATAACAAATTCCCACTCTAGACAGCATACTCCACCTATATTCAGAACCTTAAAACTACTCACCATAAAAATATTCATACCTATTCATGTGCCTTCTACATACATAAAACTCTACATGCTAATATTAACCCTGCGCTCAGAATTCTCCTCAACAACTTTAATAGGTCCCACGAACATGACACAAGACACAGATCACTATTTGACATACCCCGAGTCCATACTAACCAATGTAAAAATTCTATGCACATAAAGGGCCCCAAAATCTGGAATTCATTACCAGTAAATATCAAGTTAACCTTGTCGGAAAATCAATTCAAGACTCTTCTCAAAAGTCACCTACTCACCCTATACTAAATACTCATACTGTAACAAACTTCCAAACCCAATATTATTTTACTTAAGAAGATCTCATTTTGATATGTTCATCCTCCTTAACACTTGTTGCAATCTCATATCATCATATTGTCATTTAAAATCTTATAGTATCATCATTTTCTTAATTTGAAATAAAATATATACCTAGATGAAACTCTAAAAACTATTTCTAGTATTGTTATTATACTAGTATAGCATCAACATACTGTAATTTGAAATAAATTCTACAACTAGATTAAACTCAACCAATTTCTCTTGTATTGTCTTTAAATAGTATGTATAACCATTTAATAATTTAAATAATATAGAACTAGAATAAACTCAATCAATTTCTTTAGCATTAAGTACTTAGTGAATAAGTCTCTAGAATAAACTGCCCCTAATGCCATGGCATGCCAGTGGCTCTCCTTGCATTACAGTTTTATAATTGTATTATATTTGTAACTACCAATAACATTGTACACTTGTAACATGCATTGAAATAAAAATTATTATTATTATTATTATTATTATTATTGTGCCTTTAGGGTCTCCTCTCACGCGCCAGTCCCCTCCCGCATTGCCCTGAGCCACCAGCACCGCCCTGCGCTGCCTTCTTTTGAATAAAAGAACAAAAGATTTTTCAATATTAGATGAATAAGTTAAACATTTACACTTGCCATTTACCACAGGAGGTAAAGGTGCATGTTGATTAACCCAACACATGCAGGGATACTGTCTACCTTCCTCGTAGACACCTGCTGGAACACCACTGGCGTAGTATCGAACTGGATTCATCCTTTCTTGAATTGCAGTAAGTTCACTGAACTTGCCCCGACCTAGGTCTTTCCTGATGGTTGTTGTTGTTGTAGGTTCGCCGGTACATCACACATGGTGACCCGGCGTGGTCATATATACCAGTGATGTGAGCTGTGCCACGCCTATAATCGCCTCAGGCACGGCTCTACCCACCGTAGAGCCGTGAATTATTAGCAAATATGGTTCTACATGAGGGCATATTGAAATGATCATATGATCAATATAAATTTATTTCCCCAATGAATGATCAATATAAATTGATCATTCTTTAATGTATTTCTACTAAAATCTTTAAATAAGTATAGTATAATTTTTTTTACATTACAATTTGTTAATTTATGCACAAAATATATGGCGTATATCCCACATACCAGCGATTTTTCATGCTGAATCCTCTGATTAATACCATTCACTAATTTTCTCTTATATATAATTTTCTCATATCTATTCATATAATGGTGTAAATCCATACTGAAGCTGTCTATATATATTAACATATGTTTGTTCACATCCCATATATGTGGCATATCTTCCCGTATGGTGTTGCAAGGCAATATTTATCTCTTCACAATTCATGGTCTATACTCGTGAATGCAATATAACTGATCTATTTTCATTTATATTTAAAATCGCATTAGTTTCTCCAAACTTCAGACAAATTCTGTTCTCATCTTCCGGTTTACCAAATGACATAACTATTCTCAAATTACCATTCTTCTCAACAGATAAAGCATTCTTAAGCTGTTCGCTTATTAGATCAACACCTAATATAGTTCTACCTTCAACAAAGGTCTTAAGAATTATTTCTGAATTAATTGTTACCTCGAAATGTGTCAAATCTTCATGTTGAAAATATAACGGATTAAAATTATATCCATCATATGACTTCATATCAACTATTATAATAAATAATTTATCTGGTATTACTTGGCCCCAAGGATTATCTGCAATCAACTGCGTTTGATTTAAGATGAGAATATATGATTTAAATGTCTTCTTGAATAGATATTCACACCCTGCTGGGTTCATCTTCATACTTGAATTTAATGCATTCGTTTATGGAATAACCTTATCGACCAATAATTTAATCAAATTAATATTAAATTTATACGTTTTGTTGGTTATTAATGGCATCATAATCGTCCATGCTGGTGAATGCAATTCAAGTCTCAATCGACATTCGACACTATCAGTGCTGCTATATAGAAAGGCAGTGGCAGTGGCAGTGGCACCCAAGCTCTGTTATTTTTTTCTCCAGCCAGAGCCCACCAACACTTCTATGATGGCCTAATTGCAGTACTACTGCACTAACGCACGTAGAACCCAGAATTTCTCAAGAATATCAACAGTAAGACCATCAACTCAAAAAATTGTCGATCCAAGTGGAGAGTGCCATTCAAACCCAAAACACAGCCTGCTGCCAGACGAACACCTACATCAAGCTCTGAGCAACTATAGCTTATACACACACAACCCCACACTATAGCTTCTCCATCTTATCTACAACAACCCCTGTACTACTATGAGACCTAATAACAGAAGAAGCAACAAAAAGAACAGCAAGAAATCACCAAGAACTCGACTATTTCACTTGACTACCCAGGAGGATGCCGGTGCATCATCCACCCCCTCACCACACCAGGCGACACGTCAACAAAACAGGCCGAATCTCCTCTCCTTACTCAACCACCACCCAAGACGAGGGAACAGCAACAACACCAATCATGACTGAATCTCCTCAACCACACTGCCTTCATAGGATTTGATCCATCTGAAACGATCTCAGGTATGACAAATGATGCTGTCACTCTTAAATCATCATCACCACCCTAACTGAGGAAAACATGAATCTTCGTTCAACACTATCTAAACATGAAACTAAGTTAGCCCACCTTGAAAGCAAGATTCTTAGCTTTGAACAGAAGTTACATCAGCTGGAATGGCTGATTTTGGAAAGACCCTCCAATCAGTCAAGCCAGCCATACAGATTATTATTATTATAATCAAATAGAAGCGCTAAACCACAGGGGTCAGCCATACAGAGCAAATAACATCCCTAAACACGAAGGTTGAAGATGTTGTCAAGACTGTAAGACCAACATGGATGCCCAGCTGAACGAATATTTTTCAACCAAGAAGATAAAACTGAGCAAGATAGGTTATCTAACTCGGTAATATTAGCAGTGCACTCTTTCCAAGTGACATAAACCATACCAACTGCAAAGATGCTACTCTTCAGACCATAAAAGACCATTAAATGTAATAGTGCCAGCATCAGAGATAACAGAATCATGATTACTTGGCAACCAAGGTAGAAAAAGTGTTATGCTTAGATTTCACACGAAAGACGGTGAAAAGGATATAATAAGTTCATCAATTAGTGCAAAAAAGATCTTTATGTAAATGAGTGTCTCAAAAAAAACGTCAGAACCTCCTATACAGAGTAAGAAAACTTAAACGGAAAATTTTAAAAAATCCACCAGTGCTTCACACGGGATGGGAAAACTTAGTTAGGAAAACAAATGTAGGGGCTTACTATATCACGAATGAAAATGAACTGTCCAACTTCCTTTGAGATGCTAATCTTACAGAGACTGACCAACCTCAAAGACCATATCCTTAGACTACGTTAATAGTGTATGTTCTACTACATTATTGTGAAATTCTTTGTACTAACTTTTACCAGCTAGTACCAATACCTCATATAAATGTACTTTCTTTTAGTGCTTTATTGGTTAAACTTTATGCTATAAATCAAATCCTACTTCTAAATTAATCTTATATCTTCACTTTAATCTTAACTTAGTGCTATACTTTAAAATTTTTTTTTACTGTACTGTATTGTGCAGTATTTACCTTATTACTGCCTTATTTTTTGAAGTATTTACCTTATTACTGCCTTATTTTTGAAGTATTTACTTTATTACTGCCTTATTTTTTGCCAGTTTTATACACTTTTAACATTCTTACATTTTTATTAATTAACTATTATTTCAATTTAAATTTTTATTATCATTATTGCCCAATTCTTTTTTTTTGTACTTATTGCCCACTCTTATTTTATACTTTTACTTTTATTAACCTACTATTGCCAAATATCCAAGCTTTTATAGTCAGCAACAACTCTACCTCATAGTCTACTTTTAGAACAACAAATCTTTCTTAATTAATTTAATTACTTTACTAGATATTTGAAATTCACCACATCATTGTGGTAATTTGTGTAACTTATTTTTTATTTCTTGCATTAGAAGCAACTATCAAATAATTGCAATTATTTGCTTATATTTTTAAACATATTTACCATTAGCCTTCCTCAAACCGTAATTCTATATAGTATTAGTAATCTCTTTATCTGCTTAAAATTTGTAATCACTTTATCTACTTAAAATTTGTTCAAAACCATTTTACTATAGCCCACAGTTCTTTGCATTCAATTACCTATTATTGCCTTTTATAAACTAACGTTTCAACCAGTGCAATATTGAATCCAAATAATTGTCCAAATCAATTTTATACTAGTCATAGTAATTATTCTTACCATTCATTAGCCAGTCCAATTAGTAAATCATCAACATTGTTAAAATATCCTATATCTCTGTGATCAAGTGTTCAAAATTGTAATAATCAAATAGTTAGTAAGAATTTAATCTAGTACCATATTATTAAGTTTAGCATTATCCATTGTTCTCAAGTCATATAGAATCACACAAATCTTATGATTACGGCATTGATCCTGACATCAACCTATTATTAAATGACTTACATGATTCCAACAGCAACTGTAACTATTACAGCAGATCAAGCAAAGACATTACTCAGAGCCAACAATAACATAACTATCTTCAATTACAATGTTAGATCTTTGAGCAAACATTATGATGACCTCACAGCACTACTCCAATCCCTACAGACCAATATGTCAATCATCACACTCACTGAGACCTGGCTAAAGCCTGATACTACAGATGTCTATGCCATCCCAGGTTACACAGCATACACAATTGTAGGACAGATCAGCGAGGGGGTGGAATAGCTATATATTACTCAGATCAACGTGAATGTATCAATAACTCTTGCAAAGGATGAACATGGAGAATATTATAGCTAAATTTAAATCAAAAGACCTGCAAAAACCCCTCACAGTGATAAACACTACAGATTACCACAGTCAAACATTCACCACTTTAGTGAAAAACTAGGAAACTTGATAACTGATGACACATGAAAAAGACTATTTGCTGCTCACAGGAGATTTCAACATAAATCTCCTACATGGACAAGACCCACAAGTAGCAGAATTCACAAACACTTGTTACTACCAACAATATCAAAACCTCAAATCTCCGGAGACTATACCTCATTACTAGACCACATCTGGACTAACACTATATCCCCTCTAAAATCAGGCATAATCACAGACACACCACAGACCACTACCCTACCTTTCTCATAACCAACCTAGGTAAATTGCCCAAGATATTACAAAAGTTACCTTCAGGCTCCATAACGAGTCAGCTGTTAATAACTTTATAACAGCTATGATTAACATTGACTGGCATAACGAGTTAGAAACATACTCAGATACTAATGAATGCATCAAGAATTTCCTTAAAAAAACCACCACCTCTATAACAAACATTGCCCTAAAAAAACTAAACAGATCACAGCTAAGAGACTTAACAATCCCTGCCTAACACCCAGCATCCTTAAATCCATTAACAAAAGGCACCAATATGAAAACAATACAGAAGGGGTCTAATAACCTGAGAACAATTCAAACGCTACTCATCAATCCTTACCAGCCTGATAAGAAGGTCAAAAATTGTATTATGAGAACAGACTCGACATAAAAGGTGATATAAAAGACCTGGAAAACCCTATCCAATTCTAGGAAATAAAAAGTTATCCAAGAACAATACCATCAAATTATCAAAACAGATGAACCCCTACTTCATCAACTGAGACAGCAAACAGACTTAATGTTTTCTTCTCCACCATAGGAAAGAATCTAGCGAGAAAATCCCAAGCTCGAACACCAGTCCAAAAGATTACCTCACCAACACCTACCCAAATACACTATTCCTAGTCTACCAACCCAATTGAAGTCTCACTCATAATCAACATCCTTAAAAACAAGGCAGGAGACATAAACAGCTTACCACCTTTATGTACAAAAACTTCACAGGTACTGTCACCAATTATAGCAACACTATTCAATAAATCCATTAGCCTTACCTTCCCATCAATTCTCAAAATAGCTAGGGTCACCCCGATCTGTGCACAAAGGAGGTGATCAAACAGACCTGAAAATTATAGACCTATTTCTAATTTACCACTGCTCTCTAAAATCTTCAAAAATTAATTCATAGACAGATCTATTCCTACCTTCGTCTCACACAATGTACTAACCCTGTCAATTTGGTTTCATGACCAACAAGAGCACAAATGATGCTATTATACACATGCTAGAGTTAATATACACTGCACATGAGAAGAAAGAAGTCCCACTGGGAATCTTCATTGATCTAAGCAAAGCTTTTGATACAGTTGACCATGATTTACAGCTCACAAAATTAGCACACTATGGTATAAGGGGCACTACTCAACTACCTAAAGTCATACCTTAGCAACAGAAACCAACAAATGGAGCGAACTCTTCCACACAACAAATTACAGTCGGAGTCCCTCAAGGAAGTGTCCTGGGGCATTCCTATTCCTCATTTACATAAATGACCTACTGAATGCGTCACAACTACTAAAACCCCATATTATTTGTGGATGACACAACATACTTCTCTCACCCAAATCCAGTCATACTGGCCAACACTGTTAATGCTGAATTACAGAAAATATCTACATGGATGACGACTAACAAGCTTACTCCAATACTGACAAGACCTACTTCATACAGTTTGGAAACAAAGCCACAAATGTTCCACTTAACATAATGTTCAATGGTTCACCCATCACAAGACTCGCAGAGGGAAAATTCTAGGAATCCACTTTGACAGTGGCCTTAAATTCCAAACACACATACAACAAATTTCCAAGAAAATCTCAAAGACAGTAGGCATATCAAAGATACGCTATTATGTGCCTCAATCAGCCTCCTTGCACTATATCATTCATTTATCTACCCTTATCTCACCTATGGAATCTGTGCATGGGGATCAACAACATTAAACCACCTCAGACCACTCATAACCCAGCAAAAGGCTGCAGTCAGAATGATAACAAATTCCCACTCTAGACAGCATACTCCACCATTATTCAAAAAACCTAAAACTACTCACCGTAAAGAACTTCACACTTATTCTTTTGCCTACTACATACATAAAACTCTACACTCAAATATAAACCCCGCTCAAAATTCTCCTCACCAACTTTAATAGGACCCATGGCCACAACACAAGATACAGATCGTTTTTTGATATACCCTGAGTCCATATCAACCTATGTAAAAAATTTATGCACATAAAGGGGCCCCCGAATCTGGAATTCATTACCAGTCAATACTAAGATAACCTTTGTCTGAAAATCAATTTAAGACTCTTCTCAAAACCACCTACTCACCCTAAACTAGATACTCATAACTGTAAACTACTTTAAAAATGCTCAATATTATTTTCCTATAATATAATTTCAATTTTTACTAACATGTTACTATTATGTAACACCCTACCAAGCCCAAACTAAATACTCATATTATAAATTACTTTCAAAAATGCTCAATGTTATTTTCCTTAAGATAATCTCATTTTATATTACCATCCTCCCAAACACTTGTTACAATGTAATATCATCATATTATAATTTGAAATCAATTTTATAACTAGAAAATCTCAATCAATTTTCTAATATTATGTACATAGTCTATAAGTCATTAGATTAAGTGCCCTAATGCCATGGCATGCCAGTGGCTCTCCCTGGAAGCTACTCATATCCAGCATTAAAGGGGAAAAAAGTATTCACTTTATTCATAATTTACCTTCATCTTTCTTAATAGCATCGAAATCAGTGTTGTAATAGTATTACTTGTTGTTACAAACATGAGCCTTTCTAGGGCCTGTTCCGCCCAGGCCAGTAACAATGTAACATTCCACACCCAGCCTTTGTGGAGTGTGGGGGGTTGGTGGAGACCCCTGGTGCAAGGTGGTGCCTGCTCAGTCGTTTGACCATGTCGGAGGGTACAGACGTCGTGTTAATACGATTGGGGTTAAGATTCTTCAGGGAGCAGTCTATTCGGGGAAATGCAGATATCGTCTTACCAGCTATAATACGAGATACATTGGGATGGAGCACTCTGAAGTCACGGGATAGCCTTAAATGGGGCAAAACGACTGTTCATCAAATTTGCATGTTCATCGGCGTACCAGAGAGTGTTGATAAGTTTCAAGACCAACGACTACAGGTGAGGCAAGGATTGGAGGTATGTGTCCGAGATGTCTCTGCATTTTTTAAATGGATCAAGCTTAGAAATGTTCCTTTTGAGGCGGGAGAATGCGACATCAGGCAAGAGTTGCAGAAGTATGGGGTGGTGCAGGTTACGATTGGCAGATGGTCGTCTGGGTTATATACCGGCACACTCGAAGGAACATATTCTGTAAAGATGTCATTGCGTTCACCGATTCCTCATATATCAGGCCCGGGACATGTCGGTTGTGTGGTGGACTGGGACATGTTGCTGTGGACTGTGTGAGCAGCAGATCAGGGGACAGAAAGAAGCAGAGTATGCAGCATCGTGCGGAGGAGCAGGAGGGGATGCAGAATGTTGGTGATGAGGGCGATGTGGTTATAGGAGCACAGGAGGGCGTGGTGCGACGTGCTTGGAGTGAAGAGGTTGATCGAGAGGAGGAGGCAAGTGAGGTCCAGGAGCAGCGTCTGCAGGTGGATATGGAAGGAGCACATGAGGTTACAGTGGTACGGAGGAGAAGGTGTGTCAGGTGGAGTCGGGCCTTTGGAGGATTTAAATGCATTTTTGGAAGGTGATACCTCACTCCTATCGGACCGACAGGGTGAGACCCTCGGGGAGCAAGAAGGAGACTCCCTAGCAGGTGAGGCGGTGGAGTGTCAGCCACCAGTGCTTGAGGTGCAAGGCATGGGACACAGTAGAGAGATCTTGGTGGTGGACTGGGTTAGGACTTTGTATGATGGGGCTTTGATGAAAGTTCAAATAAATGGAGGTTGAGTAATGGGGTTGGTATGCATAGGGATTACGGCAAGGTTGTCCACTCTCTCAGATTCTGTTTGCTTTCTACAGGATCCTTTCTATAGATTGGTAGAGGAACAGTTAAGGAATAGAGTAGAGAGGGTGGGGGAGGTAGATTGCATTTTGGAGTATGTAGATGATACAACAATTTTGGTAACAGAGGAGGGGCAGTTGGAAGGAGTGAATAAGTTAGTGGAATATTTTGGGGAAGCAACAGGGATGAAGGTGAATAGGGGAAAATCGAAATTGTTGGAGGTAGGGGAATGGGTGGGGGGGACGTTGGGAGTAAGAGAGGGTTGGACTTGCGTGAATAACATAACTATTTGTGGCATTACTTTTTGTGCAGATGCGGTGGAGGCACGTAGGGTAAACTCGCAGATTGTGGTGGATAGGGCGTTAGCTAGAATGAATGGTTGGGGAGTGGGGGAGGTCACTTTATTACAAAGGGCAGTGGTTGTTAATACCTTGGTATATCCTAAGTTATGGTTCAGGGCGGTGGTGTATCCGTTAGTAGAGGTAGATGTGAAGCATTTGTTGAAAAGGGTGTTGGAATTTGTGTGGGGACAGGAAAGACATTAGCTGCGTAGAGAGATAGTAGAATTAGGGGTCCGTAGGGGTGGGGTAGGATTGGTGCCTTTATGGAATAGGTTAAAAAGTGTGTTTGTACAGAATGAATACCTGACAAGGGGAGGGGAACGAGGGAAGCGGGAGAAGTACGAAGGTGGTGGGTTGGAGGGGATGTTTTGCATTATGAGGCGATGCTGAGAGCGATGTTGATAATGACAGATCCACACAGGTGTAAGGTACGAAGGTTAGATAGGATTGGTATGGGTGGTGGGGAGGTGAGGGGTTATGAGGCTTGGCCTCTGTATAATTGGAATTTCATTTGGAAGTGGTTTGGGAAATTAAGGGTTAACCCAAAGGTAAGGGATACGAGTTATCGCTTTTATCAGGGCATTTTGGCATCCAGGGAACAGTTACATGTGATGGGGTTGGTTGGGTATGGGAAATGTGCCACATGTGGTGGCTTGGAAACAGCATATCATGTAGTGTACTTTTGCGAGGGTTTGTGTTCAGTGAGGGATTGGTTGGGGATGGTATTGAGATTAGTAGGAGGAGGGAGAATGTCTCCCTTAAGGGCCTTGTGTTTAGATTTGGGTGGTGTGGAGTCAGTTATACGCAGGGGGATTTCGTACTTGATTTTAGATTTCATTTTCATTTCATGGGCAGTTAGGGATTTGCGTGGATACCGTCGGGTCAGCGCTTTGGGAGCAGGTATGTATAGGACCAAGTGTAGGAATAGGGAGGTGTATGGTAGGGATTGGGAGATATCCTTTGTGAAGGAATATAGGGACATGTCAATAGGGAGTTTAAGGGAGCTGTAAGGGTAGTGAAGGGGGTAGATCTTTGAAGGTGATGTGGAGAGGGGTTAGGATTAGGGGGAGGGAGGGTTTCAGGTGAAGATTTCCTATGTTATATGATCAGGGGGTTGGGTGTTAGATTGAGTATGGTAAGGTGGGAAGGTGAAGTGTGTGGTTTTCCCTTCTGGCTGGGTGGTCGCCTGGGGATAGATCTGAGCTTAATAGGAGGTAGGATTGATCAGTTCAAACAACCAAAATATATTTTTAATTTATTTTATTAGTGCATTTAGAATGATGGTGGCGAGCAGATATGGGGCTTATGAGGCCTAAGACGATCGGGTATGTCACCTGAGATGCACAATACATAGGATTTATGTTTTGTACCTATTGACGATTTGTTTGGATGATCTAAAATATGTTGTAAGAAGGTTACAGGCCAAGCTGGAAGTATCTGTAGTTTTTTGTTTTGACTTTCATACATAATGTTAAATATATGGTTAGGGTTATGTTTTCAGGTCTTTGTGGAGCCTGGTTTTATAATCACTGATGAAGCATGTATGGTTTGCCAAAAACACTTAATTGTATGGTGTTTAGTAATAATGATGTTGTGTATGTAGGGATATTATGTATTGTGTAATGTAGGGGGAAGTACTGGAGGGGTGTATGGGGGGGGGTGATTTTCAGAACAAGATGTATTCTGTTTTAATATTAGTTTGTGTGGTAATTAATACCACAGACATATATGGTATTTTAGGATAATGTAACGAGGATTTGGGATTGGTTAGGGGTTTTGGGGATTTGGGAAGTAGGATATAATATTGTGGTTTTGTGATGTTCTGGCTTAATTAAGTCAAAGATGGGTATTACCTATGTAATTAGCAGTATGGTGTGCAGGATGTAAGGGAAATAATGTATAGTGTCATGAGGCGGACTGGGATCAAGGTATTGATAATGGTATTGTAATATATGTCCGTGTGATTGTTATATATGTATTGATAAAGGTATATGTATCTGTAATGGTTTAAATAAAATAAAAAAAAAAAAAGTAACAATGTAACAAGAACTTAACGTCAAGTTATAAAAGAAATGAAAAGGGATCAATAGGAACGAAATAATCACAATACTTCTTTCTGGTTTTTATTAACTTCCTTAATAATCCGTAGAAGGCTTTGTATAAAGTATTTAAAATGGAGTCACATGAAACAGTATTTACAAACAAGTTTAACCTAAGTTCACTTATTAATGAAGTGTGCAATATTCAATCTTCTTTCTCATCTATCACACTAAATGGCACTAAAATCGCAAGACCTTCTATTCACCTAACATAACACTTTACTTGACTCATTCCCACTGAGTCGGAATGCATAACACTTATTTATTAATCCATTATCACCGTAATGTATCTAGAACATAGATTATTCACAACTCTTAATTAGTAACCACTTTCAGAGCAATAAATGGAATAGAAAAGTTTTCACACTTAAAGAAGTTTTCCAATGAATCTGTTTCCAAGGACATTCACGCAGTCCTCTTTAAACTATGTTGCTTAAACTTGCTTCTACTAAATCTAGAGACAAACTCTAGCGTCTACAATACAGCATGTGAGGGAAAAGTCCATAGATAGGAGTGATGTAAGTGTGAAGGTATGTAGAGTGATGGTTGAATGGTAGTCTGCTTGTTAAGGTGGGGTGAGTGTCTAGCTCCTGCTATACCTCCCCCCTTTTCCACCCGGTGAGAGGTGTAATGCAAGGCTCCGGCCACAGGTTGAAATCACTGGACTGACCACGCTCGACCTCACTGTAAGTACTTCACAGCTGCTCGTATCTTAATTATTTTATGTTCAAGAGCTTCACTCTTTAATTTCTTTTGAGCTTCACTCATGTTTAGCAACATTAACTTCTGCTCTGCCTTGCCTTGGCTTTTGGTAAAGTTATTTGTTAGATTCACCATTTCTTTTAAAGGCCTTATGCCTACTATGTGAATAAATACTAGAGTGGTGAGTAATTCTTGTGGTTTCTTTCAGTCCTCTGTTTCCGCACGGATCATCGGATTCAAGGCTGAGTGGGGGGCCGGCGTACTCACCAAGTGAGAAACAGAGTCGTTACCACCAATTCTTCACTACGCCAGTAGTTCCTAAGTCCACACTCTAGAAACCTCAGGCAACTGTACTTTACCAGGGGACAACCTTCACCTGAGTCCCTGATAACATTTGTGACATTGTGGATGTGGAAAACTGTTGGATTTTTGGGAAACATCTATGCAACAACAACAACACGGAGTCTAATATCGATTCATTGCTTCTGTGTTAACAAGATCAACACATCTGTAAATATCTAGCTTTGGATCAGATATATACAGTGGTACCCCGGTTTACGATGGTCCCCAAACTCACCCTTTTATGTAAGTTTATTTTTTTAAATGCTTTTGTAAGTGTAATTTTGGGGGTCTAAAAGGACTAGTCTATTTTACAACTTTTCTTAAGGAGATAAATTCGTTTGGTAATGGCACTTGAACAGCATTCTGGAATGAAAAAATATCGTAAACCGGGTACCACTGTATATATATACAGTCATACCTCGGTTAACGATGCTGTCAGTTAACGAAAGTTTCAGGTAACGATATTTATAACGTAAAAAAAATGATTGCGGTTAACGATGTTTGCTTCGCGTAACGACATTCGTACCGGACGTGTCCGCGTGGCGCCCAGCTGAGTGCGCACTCCAGGGAGCGTCAGTGTGCTATTGTTTACAAGCGAGAGCGACCACCCACCCACACCCACGCATTCATACCAGTATATTGTCATTATTCCACTGTTTTTAGTGCTTGCAACTGCTAAATAAGCTACCATGGGTCCAAGGAAAGCTCCTAGTGGTAAGCCTGTGGCAAAGAGGAACAGAAATACGATAGAACTGAAGAAGGAGATAATAGAAAAATATGAAAGTGGAGTGCGTATCACTGAGCTGGCCAGGCTGTATGGTAAAGCCTTTTCTACCATCGCTACCATTGTGGCCAAGAAAAATACAAGTAAAATCAAGGAAGCTGTTGTTGCAAAAGGTTCATCTGTGATCACAAAACAGAGACCACAAGTGCTGGAAGATGTGGAAAGGTTGTTGTTGGTGTGGATCAACGAGAAACAGTTAGCAGGAGATACTGTTTCGGAGGCAATAATATGTGAAAAAGCAAGGCAGTTGCATGATGATCTCGTTAAGAAAATGCCTGCAACGAGTGCTGAAGTGAGCGAATTTAAAGCCAGCAGAGGCTGGTTTCACAAATTTAAGAATCGAAGTGGCATACATAGTGTTGTGAGGCATGGTGAGGCAGCCAGTTCTGACAAAATTGCAGCTGAAAAATATGTGCCTGAATTCCAGGAGTACATAGAGGCTGAACAATTCCTCCCCCAACAAGTGTTTAACTGTGATGAAACAGGCCTGTTTTGGAAGAAAATGTCCAACAGGACCTTCATTACTCAGGAAGAAAAGGCACAGCCAGGACATAAGCCTATGAAAGACAGGCTAACTTTGATGCTTTGTGCTAATGCCAGTGGTGATTGCAAAGTGAAGCCTTTACTGGTGTATCTTTTGAAAATCCCGAGTGTTTGGCAGATGCCGTGTCACCAAGTCTAACTTGTGTGTGATGTGGAGGTCTAACAAAAAGGCATGGGTCACAAAGGACATTTTCTTAGAGTGGTTCAATGGCGTGTTTGGCCCCAGTGTGAAGAAATATCTATTGGACAATAATTTGCCACTTAAGTGCCTCCTGATAATGGACAATGCTCCTTGTCATCCTCCAAACTTGGTAGAGAAAATTGTGGAGGAGTTTAAATTCATCAAAGTGAGTTCTTGCCCCTAATACCACTCCTCTCCTCCAGCCCATGGACCAGCAGGTCATTGCAAACTTTAAAACTCTACACCAAAGCAATGTTTCAAAAGTGCTTTGATGTGACCACAGACATGAATATAACCCTAAGAGACTTTTGGAAAAAACCATTTCCATATGCTGCATTATGTAAACCTTATAGGTAAGGCTTGGGAGGGAGTGACTACCAGGACTTTGAACTCTGCCTGAGAAAATTGTGGCCAGACTGTGTCCTAGAGAGGGATTTTGAAGGTTTTGGGGCTGAGCCTCAGAACCCTGAGCCTGAGCCTGAGCCTGAGCCTGTTGTGGAAGAAATTGTGGAATTGGGCAAGTCTATGGGGTTAGAGGTGAGTGGTGAGGATGTGGAACAGTTGGTGGAGGAGCACAAGGAAGAGCTAACCACTGAAGATCTGCAAGAGCTTCAACAGCAACTAGAACAAGAGACCAGTGGTCAGGACAATGGTTCAGAGGAGGAGGAGGAGGTGGAACAGAGATGGAAGAAGGTGCCTTCTTCAAGGATTAAGGAGATCTGTGCCAAATGGAGTGATGTGCAAGGCTTTATGGATGAATATCACCCTAACCATGCTGTTGCAGGCCGTGCTGGCAACCTGTACAATGACACAGTGGTGTGTCATTTCAGGGATGTGTTAAAGAATCGCCAGACACAGAGCTCCCTGGACAGATTTATTGTTAGAAAGAGGTCCAGTGACTCTCAAGCTGGTCCTAGTGGCATTCAAAGAAAAAGGGAAGTAACCCCAGAAAAGAACTTGGTACCTGCAATGTTAATGGAAGGATTTCCTTCCAAACACTAGCATACTACTCCACCTTCTCCCTCCTCCCGTCCTCCACACATCAACAACTCTTCAATAAATGTAAGTGACATGTTATTGTACAATATTTACATGTGTATTTATTTATTGTTCATTAAATTGTGTATTATTTAATGTCAAAAAGTTCTAAAAAATATTTTATTTAACTACTTTTGGAAGTCTTGGACGGATTAAATTTATTTCCATTATTTCTTATGGGGAAAATTGATTTGGTTAACGATTGTTTCAGTTAAAGATATGCCCTCTCTGACGGATTAATATCGTTAACCGAGGTATGACTGTATATTTTTGTTTTCATTTTTCACTTTTCTTAAGATAGGATTATTATAGTCATATTTACGTATTTATTTTTTACATTTCTTTCTATTAAAATAGTGTTTATTGTTATAGTTATTATTGTCTTTTTCTATTATACTTTTCCTAAGAAGATTGGCAACAACCTTCACACAGCAACACACGCTCTCTTACTACGAGCACCACTAGACATATTCCAGAGTCTCCACAACTGCAGCACACCCACTCTTGCTATGAGCGCCATTAGAGACATATTCCAAAGTCTCCACAACTGCAACACACGCAGACTCGCTATGAGCGGCGTTAGAGACAAACTCCCGTGTCTCCATAACTACAACGCACACTCTCACTCTGAGCGGCGACAGAGACGCACATCAGCGTCTCACGTACTACAGCGCACTCACTTGCTTTGAGCCGCGACTGAGATAAACACCACTCAAGGTGCTGGAGGGTCACACAGGAACCTCACAAAGGTCAGAAGAATAAAGCCTGGAACCAAGGTGCTTTTCAGGAAAAGTGAGAGAGGAACGTCCTCAATGAAAGTCTCACTGAGGACTGAATGCTCACTGACGGATCATTGACTGATCACTGACTTGACTCAACGATGACTGAATGACGTCTGACTGATCACAGACAGATCACTGCTTGCTGACTCGTTGACTACTGAATACTCTCTCTGACTGAGGTGTAGCCGGTGGCCCCCCTCATTGGGTATGATGACGTGGTAAGGGGGAATTCCTGACCTGTTAACGAGCGGATGGATAGTTAACTATACATCACATAAAACCCTACCTAGACGTACAGGAGACATACAATTTGCCAATATAATGCTTATTTTCATAATAATGATAAAGAGACATATTCTAATGGAAAATGCTCAAGTATATAATGACGGGCAAGGGTGAGTCTCGTAACACTTGTCTCCTCATTTCGAAAGAAAGTTATTCTTCCCAATGTATCTAATTTCGATGGTGATAAGTGCTTAAGCAGTTTAATGTAACCCATATATGAATAAAATGGATTCGATTCTATTAACTGTTCATTGAGATACAAACACACAGATTTGAATATTGTCTGACTTATAGAATTCACAAATAACGTCTTATCTCCATCCACCAATGCACTCTCATCCTCCTTTGTTATATCGATGCTCATTTCCATTGCTAGACTCGTTAAATCTAAAAAATGACCTTCTGAACTTTGTATTCTAAATTGAGAAATTTATCAGAACCCTGATTTACAGGTAATACTTCACAGGTGCGAATAGCTGCCATCGGGATTCAAATGGTGTGTCCTGGTAATTTTGGGAAACCATCAGTTATCAAATGGTATAACTGAACGAGGGCGTTCAGCCCCTGGTGTAACGTATAGAGCACCAGCCGACATATTAACGTTATGAAATCTAACAATAAACTGAAATTAATTAAACATTCCATTTTCTTTATTAATAATTCTCAATCGTTTCAAACCAATTTTTCTACTTCCTCCAGATAATAACTTTTGTCCAACACCCTTCAATGTTTTTAAACCTCATTCCTCACTGAATTTTTCAATGCAATACCACTATTTTAATTAATGTCGTTCAACACATTTTGTCCATATTGCAATACTCCCGGGCAAAAGTATTCAATAGTAATGGTAATGCTTTTCTGGCCATCCCACTAAGAAATGACAATAATCCTCCGCCCTCCCTTTAGCTTTATATAATATGATATCATTGTGGAAACTTTTGAGCTGCTCGAGTTCCACAGGGTAAGTGAGCCATATGGAGCCTTAGACATACCACGGATAGGCCCTCGGAGTTTATGAACCCACACACCCAACCAAAACAAACATACACATTCAAGTTGGGGAGGTAACAATTGTGTACATATTAATTGATAGATTTATTCTCCTAGGAAGATCTAGTGTTTGTACAGTTAGTAACTAATAGTAGGATTATTGAGGCGACTTTAGATATTAATAAGTAGTTCTAACACCTTAACATAGGTAGTTTTAAGGCCTGAATGGAACATTAGATTATGTTAGCTAACGAGAACTAGCAGCTCCACACTTGAATCTAGGCGGGAGAGAGCACTAGTTCCTTCTTCTTGAATTGGATGACATGGTGTTAACAGGGTACTAAGAGCTGAGCTCGGTCCCCCATGTGTCTTCAAAATACTTGCCTGCGAACCAAGAATCACAGAGGCTTCCCAACATACTGTGGATATTCGTCTCTGGCCCAGGCCCCTGCAGTAAGATAATACACTTTGCATTTCTCTTAATAAAGCTGGCCGATATTCGGAGGAAGGTGGGGTTATTTGAGCTGTGGGTTATAGCGGCGAATGCCCACTATAAGGTAATAATTGTGGGCAATCATCCTTAAGTATTAGTCAGGAAGCTAGTGTCACTTACTGCATATATGGCTTAAGGGATATCCTTTGAAACCAGGGAACTCTGAGGTGCAGGCAGGACACTAATCCACTTGAATTTTGCAGATTAAGGTTCTTCCCTGCACATGGTGTTTGGCTTAGGGAGTTTGGAAGACAGACTGCTATATTCATCTCCATGAAATAAGTTCTCTCCCTTTTCCAGTAGTGCATGTTGGCGGGAATTATTGTAGCTGCAGTCCTCTAGAAATTTGTCCCATAGCCACTTGTAAGTCTGAGAGAAGCGTCTCAGTGTTGGTGTCAACAGCGCTTGTACGAGTGCAGCTTACAAGAGGCAGTCCCATGACAAGTTTTTATAATCATCCAATCCTCCTCCTTTAACCTCGAAGTATCAAAGAGTTTCAGGAATGATTCCACTGAAGGAAGGGAGAAACTCGTTCTCATCTTGACGGTTTGTACAATATTAACTCAACTTGATCATTCACCCTCGTTTTATAGGTATCAAATGAAGTATGATACAGTAGAACACTTTTCATTATATTGAATACTCTTCCTTTCTGATCAGCGAGCTTAATAGACACTTGATCAATTATCTTTTTTTTTATTAAGGGGTTTGTACATTGTGGGATTGTAATTAGATCTTAATGTATTAATATCAACTACCCCAAAAGAGACACCAATCTTGAGGTTAATGATGAGCTTGGGGAAAGTGATCACAAATCACTCAGTTTTAATACAGTAGACCATCATTTAGCATGAGATTAGTTACACGTTACCTAATTGCGGCACATTATTATCTAACATGACGTAAAAATGATATTACACAGTTCGTGAGAGGGAAAAAATTTGAACGCACGGTAACCCGCGGTGGGTTAAACCATTGAGTCAGTGGGGGTCCACTGAGGGTGGCTATCAGCCACATCAGTGTTTAATGCTGACGGAGAAGTGTTTTCTGGAAGAAAATTCCAACACGAACTTATATCAGCCAGCAAGAGAAAAGTGCACCAGGCTTCAAGACAGCAAAGGATCACTCACCTTGCTCCTTTGCAAATGCATCAGGTGATTTCATGAAGCCAATCCTCGTGTAGAGGAAAAGGAATTTGTTTTTCTTCACTCAAACTGTAGTTTATTCAATGGACAGGAGCTGAGTCCGACCTGCAACCATACAGGGGTGATACAGTTGATTATCATACATAGCATGTGTGTGAGAACCTAGGATAACCCAAATAAGTCAGACAGAATCGAAATAAGTCACTGACTTATTTGGGTTATCCTAGGTTCTCTACCCATATGCTGCTATGTATGATAATCTATGAAACTGTACTCACCTAACTGGGTTGCAGGGTCAGACTCAGCTCCTGGCCCGGTATCTGAATAAACTTACAGTTCATGAAGGAAAACAAATTCCTATTCCGTCAAGAGGCCGCTGTGCATGACAAAGAGTATGTAACCTTTATTCGGAGCATGTTAACACACCCACATAGGCTCCTCCAACCAGCGAACCATCGTTAAGGGTTGGTGATGAGGGCCCCATCATCAAATCAACGACTCGGTTCAGCCAATTAAAATGTGAGTTTAACAATGACAAAGGTGACGGGTTACCACTGCAGTTGTCATTGGAATTCCGCATAGAGCTGGTTGTGGAAAGTTGTCTGTCTTTTGGCTGCTGCTTACCTACACAACTGTGGCGTGCACTAAACACTACTCCTTTGTATATAGTGTACATATGTGTAAATAGCACTTTGTTATACTTGGTGAAGAAAAGACAAAAGTCTTATATAATCACAATTACTTGGTGAAGGAAAAGATAAAGTTTGGAAATAATCTAGCTGATTTTTGAAAGAAATACAATTTCAATACATCTTCTACTGTGTTTCTTTTGCTCCAAGCCCTTTACACTCAGGTTAACAGGCCATTGAACCTGAGGTTGTAATAGCCGCCTTGTTATTTGTTCAGCGGGGACACAACCCGCCCCAACCCCACCATCCCACCATCCAACCATTCGTATTCCATACGCGTAAAAAAGTCATCGCTACAAGCCAGCTGTTTGGAAGAATAAGAAAGGAATTGTGTTTTGATCTTTAAATTACTATATCTTGTATCTGCCAAGCATGGGGAAGAGAAGGTATAAGCATTTAAGTCTTAGAATTAACTAAGAAAACAAAAATATTGGCCAAGACATAACCTGTGGCCAAGAAGGTTACTTTGTACAATAATAAAATGTATAAACATAAGTTTATGTACTGACTGACTGACTTTCTGACGACTGACTTTCTGACGCTCGACGGCTTACTGGCTGCTGGTTCACTGACTTACTGCTTCACTGCTTACTGAAGCTTCCTTACTTACTGAATGCGAAGACTTACTGGCGCGCTTATAAGTTGCTGCTTACTGAATGACTTGCCGACTTACTGAATGACTTGACGACACTGAATGACTTAAAGTTAGGATTCAGACAACCATCGACTTCAGTTCCAGAACCTCTACTATCCACCTCAGCCCAGTAGGGCAACAGCTAACTCTCCACTCTCTTCCAATCATCCAAAACACCAGCACCCACAATTTAAGGTAAATACTATTATTTCTGTTACATTTTAGTCTTAAGCAGTTAAAACAACATAATACATCACGATAATGAACTAAAAAGTTAATATTCACTTTTATTTTGTAAGATCCGTTGGTCTAAAAAAACTTGTTTGGCTTTTGGGCTCCGAACGTAACCCTATTTTTCCCATTGTTCTTTTAATTATCTAACACGAAATTATCTAAATTTTTTGGAACGAAACTATCATGCTAAATGACGTTTCTACGTATTGGGGAATTCCATAAAAATTTAATCAAGTCTCTGTCCTGACTTCTGCCTGGCTGATTTCATAGGACTAAAAAATTACCGGGAGGGGCGAACGGAATGACCCCCAAATAGCGTTTTCCAGACAATTATGTTCCTAATAGAAAATCAGATCAAACAAAAATGATCCTAAATGGATGAACAATAGAAAAAAACACCTCATTGGTCAAAAGAGAGGTTTTATAGGCAAATAAAAAAGAGGTGAGGACAATTAAGAATCAAAAACAGTTAAAGAGAAATAAAAAGGGAATAAGAAAAGCAAAAAGAGACTATGAGGTTAAAGTTGAAGAGAATGAAGACTAACCCAAAAGGATTTTTCAGGATAAGAAGTAAGATTGGGGACAAGATGGGCCCACTCAAAAGTTACTCAGGTCAGTTCAATCAGTAAAGGAAATGTGTAAATTTTTTAACACTTATTTCCTCAGGAAGATACTAGCGATATTCCAGAAATAATAAATTTGAATAAAACTAGCACGATTAGGATCACAAGTGACATGGTCCTTAGACAAATAGATAAATTAAAACCTAACAAATCCCCAGGCAAGGTTCTAAAGGGAAGTAGAAAATCTTGAAACCTAGGCTAATTTTTTCAACATATAATCAATGGCATGGTGCCAGATAAGTGGAAAATGACAAATGTAATACCTATTTTCAAAGCGGGTTTCCCTTAGCTTCAACTATAGACCAATAAGCCTAACCTCCATAGTGGGAAAATTTATGGAATCAAAAATTCCGAGGCAATTGTAGCCATCTTGAAAAGCATAGATTGATCAACAATCTCAGACGGCTTTACAAAGGCGTTCCGCCTTAAAAATTTAATTTTTTTTTCACTAAGGATTTGAGAAGGTAGATCATGGTAATAGTATGATATGTGTATATGGACTTCAGTAAGGCTTTTGATAAAGTTCCACATCAGAGACTATTGAGGAAAATTAATGGGGAATAAAATTTTTCGGATAGAGGCATGGTTGACAAAAGGCAGCAGAGAGTTTGCATAAATGGGGAGAAATCATAGGGGGAAGCGCACAAGCGGTATTCCACAGGGGCAATTGGGCCCTTGTTGTTCCAAAACTACATAAACGAATAGATGAGGGAATAAATAGCGACTTAACAAGTTTAGACACCAAAATAACCGTCCAATTCATTCAAATGAGGACAGTGGAAAACTCAGGAAGATTTGAATAGACTGAGCAGTGGTCAGAGAAGAACAGATGAAGTGTGAAACTTGTTTTGAGACTGCCCTCTTGAAGTGCACTTAGAGCAAGCACTGTTGACACCACACTCTGAGACACCCTCTCAGACTTCAAGTGGCTATGGGACAAATTTCTAGCTAACTGCAGTAAAAGGACCACACTCACACGATACTGAAAGGGACAACTTCTTTATGTAGTTTTGTATCCTGGGCCTCCTAAGCTATAAACCCCTCCAAACACCATGGGTGGGAAGATTCTTTATCTGCAAATTGAGGGTATTGTTCTTTATAACAGAATCCCCAGCCCTGGGTATATCCTCCAAGCAATACTAAACAAAGAGACACTAGCTTCCAGACTTGAACTTAAGAGACGGCTGGTACATACCAATCAAAAGCGTCCGTCCGCTTTAAAACCCCCAGATAACTCACTAACTTTCCCCCAGAAAACTGGCCAGATACTGGGGAAAAAAGTCTAGTCTTGCAATAGGTCGGATGGGAGAGATATCCGCGTCCGGGGTCTCTCCGGGGCCCGGACAGATGGAAGTCACGGGGGATGCTTTGTTAGCGGTTGTTGCCCCTTGAAGTCTGAACGGGAAGGAGGGGCAGCATCACTTCCTCTTAGATTCAAGTGGGGGGCGCCAGTTCTCTCTAGCTGACATAACCCAAGGTCGTCTATTTGGGGCTTATATCTACCTATATTGGGTGTTAGAACTACATTATTAACATCTAAGTTGCCTCAATAATCCTAATTTAGTTGGTAACTGTACAAACCCTGGCTTTCCCAGGAGAATAAATCTACTTAAAATGTACACAATAGTTACCTTCACCAACTTAATGTGTTGTTTTGGTTGGGTGTGTGGGTTTATAAACCCAGGGCCGATCCATGGTATGTTTAAGGCTCCTAAGGCTCACTTCCCGGGAACTTCCGTAACTCAAAAGTTTCCACATCCTTCCCCGGCGAAGGTAGCGTTAAGTCTATATCAAATCCGCCTCCGCAAGCCCCCCAGGAGCTTTGTTCTTCCCTGTCTCGCAATGCAGGATTGTTTGTTACCCATTCCCCGGGATGTTAGCCAAGAGCATCTCCCCGTTGACTCCCGGTAGAGCCATCAACTCCCCTCATCAGAAGTGGTGCCTTGCAATTGTCCACATAATATAAAGTCTTCAATAGTTCTTTGAGGGGCTGTTCAATTTTTATAAATATAGTAGCCTGCAGCAAGAATGGTGAACTCATGGCACCAAACAACCGCCTTAAATCTGTAAGTTTCTCCCCGCCAGGTACTCTGTTCGCCACCCACAAGAACCATGTAATCCCGTCTTGTGGTTGCCCTGTGGGAAGGGTTTACTAAGTAAGGGGTTGGGGCGTAGGAGGATTGAATACCTGTTTGGTTCATCATTTATAATTGTTTTTTATTGCGTTGTTGTTTTGGAGCGGGCCCCCGGGGAGTACATTGTTATGGTTACCAGCTTTTCAATAACCGACAACCACACAAAGGCGACGGAGGGATCTCAGAGCCAGATAGTGGGCCAATTGGCCTGAAGTAGTAGGGATATTGCCAGCTGAGGACATTGCAGCAGAACGGTGATACAGCAGCAAAAGTGGCATGGCATCACAAGGAAGGTTAACCTTTC
>WNWK01028643.1:0-25180 GCA_009830355.1 Cherax destructor | reverse complement strand
TTATGCCTCCACACAACTCTTGATAATATCACACTCACCCCTTGATACATCCATAATAATATAATGACAATGTTATTGCACTAGTGCAATATATGGCAACAGATTAGCCTAAACCCTACAATCATCCCCAAGAGTGCCAATGTCTATTTAATAGTAACACAAGAACTAACATCATATAATAATAGTACATTACAATAATCAAAAGATCAGTTCATACACTGTCATAAAGCCTATGCCCATATTAAAGAATGCATTAACTGTACATACTTCCTTAATATATTTAATATGTCTTATCAATAAAGGAAACTGTGTACTCCTAAATATCACCTCTTAACAACTGAAACTCTTACAATATTGGTAGCAAAAATATCGTCTGATCCATTTTGTTTCCCAACACATTAAAGCAATACAGTGGTCCCTCGGTTTTCGCCAAAAATTTGTTCCAGAATGCTGCTCAGTGCTATTACCGAACGAATTTACTTCCTTAAGAAATAATGTCACGTAGGTTAGTCTATTTCAGACCCCAAAAATACACTTGCAACAGCATTTACGAAAATACACTTACATAAATGTTCGAGTTTGGAGATGCACGAAAACCGAGGGACCACTGTATAACATAATTTATGTACACCATTTGAAGGAACTAGCCTTGGCAGTTTCTATAATGAACATGACTTGAAAATTGTAAATTCTTAATAACACATCCTCTCAACACTTCCGGAAACCCCCGTTGGCGTACTCCATTTCCTTGACCAAGTCCTTCGTTACGTCATAATGTTAGTATGGTCCATTCTGATACACACTTTCATCCTCCTATTCCTATGCTCCTCTTTTGCGTCAGTATTACCAACAACTACCCTCTCGTCTGAGGCATGGTGAACACTTCCTAATGAAACTGCCTGCTACTGCTTGCAAGAAAAAGGCTCAGAAGAGGTGTTATGTCTGTGCACATACAAAAAGACACCCACAGCAACGCAAACACACTCGTTATATGTGTGAAGAATGTGAAACACCACTGTGCATGTCACCATGTTTCAAAGACTTCCACAGGCTGCAGAATTTCTAGGAACATGTGCAGTGACTATATGTGTATACAGTGGACCCTCGGTTAACGAAATTAATCCGGTCCAGGAGCTATTACTTAATCTGAATCTTTCGTAATCTGAAACCATATTTCCCATAAGAAATAATGTAAATACAATTAATTCATTCCACAAAAAAATAATCACTCTAAAAAAAAAAACAATAACATTTACTTACCCTTATTGTAGAGTTGCAGGCATCTGGAAGGTAGAGTTGCTGACAGGGGCAGGGTGTTAATGGTTGGAAGGGGAATCCCCCTCCAAAAGGACTTCAGGTAACAAGTCCCTCTCTGGGGTTACTTCCCTTCTTTTTCTTTTAATGCATGCCTGTTACACTCCCTGCATGCCTGCTACACTCCCTGCATGCCTGCTACACTCCCTGCATGCCTGCTACACTCCCTGCATGCCTGCTACACTCCCTGCATGCCTGCTACACTACCTGCATGCCTGCTACACTCCCTGCATGCCTGCTACACTCCCTGCATGCCTGCTACACTCCCTGCATGAATGCTACACTCCCTGCATGAATGCTACACTCCCTGCATGCCTGCTACACTCCCTGCATGCCTGCTACACTCCCTGCATGTCTGCTACACTCCCTGCATGCCTGCTACACTCACTGCATGAATGCTACACTTCCTGCATGAATGCTACCACTGGGGTGCCACTAGGAAGCTTCTTTGGACCCATGGTGACTTATTTCACAGTGACAATCACTAAACTACCAAAAAAAACACCAAATATATTGTGAATCTTTGAAAGAGCGCGCTAGGTAATGTTCTCTCAATGGTAAACAACGCTTCACTGGCGTCCTGCGCTTGCGCGGAGCAGGCGGATACATCTAATACCTTTCGGTAACCGAGGAATTTTTCGCTAACCGATTACGAAAAAAGCTTTCGGTTTCCGAAAGCTTTCGTTAACAGGACCTTTCGTTAACCGAGGGTCCACTGTATATATGATTGAACAATAGTTATAAACATTATTTTACATTGTACATTGTTGTAAATATGTTTTGTAAACAAAATATTGAGAACAAACTTTGTCATTATTGTGTAATATTCAATAAGTGAATATTTGAAAAACAGCACTTATATTGGTCTCACAGGCCATAAAAGTTATTTGAAAAAAAATATTAAAAACGATAAGAAAACTCGAAAAAATTAAATAACAGTTTCCCGGCCGACCAGCAGTCAGCGATGTTGTCATAAGTGGTTCAATTTCTGTCAACTTGAAGCCTCCATATCTCCGTAAGTATTGATCGCAAAAAAATTTTGTTTACCCTATTAGATTTAGAAAAAAAACTATCATTTCATAAGATAAAATCATTTTTTTTTTTCCAAATATTTTTCGACCCTGAGAACAGGTTTCTGAGAAGGCCTGTCGACCCCTAAAGGGTTAAACCTCTCAAACCAGCCTTTGCTGCCTTTAAAATCACTCGCCGTACCACTGGTTCCAGGCATTGTCTTGACAAGATCTGCGTGCAACTTCCTTGCCTTTTCATAAATTATCACCATGGAAATACTATCACCCGCTATCTGTTTTTCATTGATCCACACTGCCAACAACTTCTCAACCTCATCCACTGTTTCCGATTATTTTTCATTAACATATCAACCCCTTTTGCAACATTAGCTTCCTTGATTTCATTTCTCTTTGCCAGGATAGTGGTGATATTAAAAGTGTTTTTCTTGTACATCCTGGCAAGCTCACTCACATGTATACCACTCATATTTTTCAACTATCTCCTTCTTTAGTTCGATGGTGTTTCTCACTCTTTACCACAGGGGTGCCACTAGGAAGCTTCTTTGGACCCATGGTGACTTATTTCACAGTGACAATCACTTAAACAGCAATAAACACAACAAAAGTATTGTGAATGTTTGAAAGAGCGCTGGGTAATGTTCTCTCAAGTGTAAACAATGCTAGACTGGCGTCGTGTGTGGTGAAGCACGCAAGCATGGGCAGGCGGACAGGTCTGGTACGGGCCGCTATACGAGGGAATGGTCACTACATGAGGGAAATATTTAGCGAAAAAAGCACTCGTTACACGATTTCACCATTATATGGAATCACCGCTAGTCAAGGGACCACTGTACTTTAATTTACAAATAAGAAATATTTACACTTTATAATAAGAAATATTTACACTTACCTTGGAGGAGCTGGCAGAGGGCGGTGTTGTTGTCAGTGGCCTTATATACCTCAAACAACAATGGAGGAGTTAAGTTTCATGTCATCATTTTTCTATAGATTAATGGCTTAACTTATCCATCCACACCCCAATCCACAAAGGAGGTGATCAAACAGACCTGAATAATTATAGACCAATTTCTAATTTACCATTGCTTTCTAAAATCTTCAAAAAATTAATTCATAGATAAATCTATTCCTACCTTGTCTCACACAATGTACTCAACCCCTGTCAATTTGGATTCAGGACAAACAAGAGCACAAACGATGCTATTATGCACATGTTGGAGTTAAAATATACCACACTTGAGAAGAAAGAAGTCCCACTGGGAATCTTCATTGATCTACGCAAAGCTTTTGATACAGTCGACCATGATTTACTGCTCACAAAATTAGCACATTATGGTATAAGGGGGCACCCACTCAACTACCTAAAGTCCTACCTTGCCAACAGAAGCCAATACGTGTACACAAATGGAGCGAACTCTTCCACACAACAAATTACAGTCGGAGTCCCTCAAGGAAGTGTCCTGGGGCCACTCCTATTCCTCATTTTCATAAATGACCTACCGAATGCATCACAACTACTCAAACCCATTTTATTTGCAGATGACACAACATATGTCTTCTCTCACCCAAATCCAGTTATACTGGCCAACACTGTTAATGCCGAATTACAGAAAATATCAACATGGATGACGACTAACAAGCTTACTCTCAATACTGACAAGACCTACTTTATACAGTTTGGAAGCAAAGCCACAAATGTTCCACTTAACATAACGCTCAATGGTACACCCATCACAAGACTCACAGAGGGAAAATTCCTAGGAATCCACCTTGACAGTAGCCTTAAATTCCAAACGCACATACAACAAATTTCCAAGAAAATCTCGAAGACAGTAGGCATATTATCAAAGATACGCTATTATGTACCACAATCAGCTCTCCTTGCACTATATCATTCACTTATCTACCCGTATCTCACCTATGGAATCTGTGCATGGGGATCAACAACATTAAATCACCTTAGACCACTCATAACACAACAAAAGGCTGCAGTCAGAATGATGATAAATTCCCACTCTAGACAGCATACTCCACCAATATTCAAAAGTCTAAAACTACTCACCGTAAAGAACATTCATACTTACTCTTGTGCCTACTACATATATAAAACTTTACACTCTAATATAAACCCTCCGTTCAAAATTCTCCTCACCAACTTTAATAGGACCCATGACCACAACACAAGACACAGATCACTTTTTGATATACCCCATGTTCATATCAACCTATGTAAAAATTCTATGCACATAAAGGGCCCCAGAATCTGGAATTCATTACCAGTAAATATTAAGATAATCATGTCTGCAAATCAATTTAAGACAACTCAAAAACCACCTACTCACCCAAAACTAAATGATCATACTATAAACTACTTTGAAAAATGCTCAGTATTACTTTCCTATACGATAATCTCAATTTTTAATAATATGTTACTATTATGTTACCCCCTACTCAATCAAAACTAAATACTCATATTATAAGTTAATATCAAAAATGCTCAATGTTATTTTCCTTAAGATAATCTCAATTCCATATTACCATTCGAGAATCTAAACACCTGTATCATTATTATTATAATCAAATAGAAGCGCTAAACCACAGGGGTTATACAGCGCTGCAGGTTATTGTAGGGTGCAGGGAGAGTGAGTTGTAAGACGGAGATGGACGATTATTAGGGTATGGAGTGCAAGATGACGGTAGATAGTGCAGGGGTGGAGGGTAGCAAGAGATCGAGGTAGAAGGGACTGAGGGAGGTGCTAGAGGTATAATCTTCAGAGTTTGTGTAGTAAGTCAGTTTCTGTCAAAAAGTCAATGAGAGAGTCAGGATTAAAGGAGGGTCCATCTGCAAGAAGGGAAGGTAAAGAAAGGGCCGCAGAGCAAAGACGTCGTTGCAGGTAAATTCTGCGTGCTCGTTGATAGAGTGGGCAGTCCAACAGGATATGTCGAACAGACACTGGAACCTGACAATGCTTACAGAGAGGGGCAGGGAGCTTCTCCATGAGATACCTGTGAGTAAGACGAGTGTGGCCGATGCGAAGACGGGAGAGAGTAGTCTCCCAACCTCGACATTGGTGACAAGAAGAAGGCCAGAAACCTATAACCGGTTTAATAGAATGAAGTTTGTTATTCAGCAGGTCAGACCAGCGTTGTTGCCAACGGGTGCGAAGGTGGGTAGCAATGACCGCAAAATAGTCCGTGAAAGGAACACCTCTATATGAAACTGGAAGGTCATGTACTGCTGACCGCGCAGCAGTGTCTGCCTGTTCATTGCCCTGTACGTCAACATGACCAGGGACCCAACAAAATACAATATCTTTATGCTTGCTAAAGATACAGGGTAACAAAGATGGATACGAAGAACTAGGGGGTGAGGTGTATCAATTTACGGATAGCCTGTAAAGCACTAGAGTCTGAAACGACCACAAATGGTGACTCAGGCATAGATGCAATGGATAAGTGCCACAAGAATGGCATAATTCCAGCCTAAATATGGTAGCCGAGGATAATAGATGCCCTCGTACAACTCAGTCCGGAAACACTGCTGCGAATCCGACGCCGTCAGATGACTTTGAACCATCGGTGTATACTGCGATGGCATGGGAATGAGAACGGAAGTGGTCTAGAAAGAAAGAGGGAGAAGCCGCCGTAGGTAGTTGGGCTTTCACTCAAGGTAGAGGAATAGAACAGACACGGACAGCAGGAACTTCCCAAGGGGGTAGGGAAAGGAGATGTCACATGAACATATAGAGGTGGGAGCTGAAGGGAAGACAGGAGGAATGTAGACGAAGAGAAAAGGGACAAAGTAAGCAGGGGCGACGAACAAATAAAGAGCGCCTACTAACATATGTAACAATCCTATACATGAAGGATTGCGGAGGTCATGAGAGCGAACCAAATAGCGAATGCAATGTGCATCACGACGATCGGATAAGGATGGAATGTAAGCTTCTAACATAGAGGCTTTCAACCGGGGAAGAACGAAATGCACCAAGGCATAGCGTAATCCCCGGTGATGGATGGGATTAGGATGGAAAGAGTAGCAGGGGACCGCAGAATATATCTGGTCACCATAATCGAGTTCGACAAAATTAGGGCTGAATGTAGGCGAAGGAGGTTCTACGATCAGCCCCCATGAAAGATGTGCGAGGGTTTTAAGAAGGTTCAGCCTGGTGTGACAAGTTGCCTTCAGAGAGGTAATGCGAGGTTTCCAGGACAATCGACGATTGAATAGGAGGCGAGAAACCTGACTGTATCACGTTCTGGGATACGTGAGCCGTATAGGTACAATGGATGGTCAGAGACCACTGAACGTCTAGTAACGTATTTGATGAGTTTTGCTACTAGAAAATTTAAACCGTGAGTGGTGGCCCAATCAGAAACCCGGTTGATGGTATGCTGGAGGGAAACTGCAATGAGGTGACAGTCAGCACCTGCACAAGCTATAGCAAAGTCATCCACATAGAGCGATGACCAAATATTTGATGGGAGAACAGATGCCAGATTATTTATAGCAAGCAGAAAGAGTGTTGTCTCAGAACACATCCCTGGGGACACCTTCAGCTTGGACAAATTCCGGGAGAGTTCATTACTAACCGGACCCGGAAATGTCTGTCAGTTAAGAAGGCCTTAAGAAAAGAATGTGGTAGGTTGCCTCGGAGGCCTAAGGAGTGGGCCTGGGCCAAGATATTATATCTCAAGTTGTGTCATAAGCCTTCTCAAGGTCGAAAAGATAGCGATAACCGAATGGTTATTCAAAGGCATTACGAATATATGATCCAAGCGCAGCAAGGGGTCAATGGCAGAACGTGCCCTTACGGAAGCCATATTGACTAAAGGGAGACTATTGTGAGTCTCTAAATACCACATCAAACGTCTATATGAGATTAAAGAGTCGTAAGAGGACAGTAAGAGCAGACTGGATGCAAATGCTGTAGCATACGAATATGTATGCCGTCTGGCCCAGCTGCCGATGGTCGGCAAGGTAGAGTGTTGCTCTCCAGTTCTTGAAGGGTAAAAAAGGCAATATTATAGGATTCTTCCTTAAGAGAAGAAAATCTAAGGGCTTTAACTGCTGGCAGACTTAGAAGAAAGGGAACGAGGGGGCAGATGTAGCCCCTGGAGAAATGCGGACGAGATGATTACCGTTTCAGTAGCAACGGCAAGAAGGTGTGCATTTCCATTACCCAGCAAACCTGGAAGAACAGGAGCCGGGTCGGAAGAGAATTTACTCACTCAATTTACGCACTTTCTTCCAGACCACCCATCGAGGAAGCCGAAGTGACAGTAGAAACGTAATCTCGCCATAGTGAGACTGGGAGTGAGCAGCAGTGAGGACTGGGAGGAGCAGCAGTGAGACTGGGAGGAGCAGCAGTGCGGCTGGGAGGAGCAGCAGTGAGACTGGGAGGAGCAGTAGGAGGCTGGAGGAAAGCAGTAGGAGACTGGGAGGAGCAGCAGTGAGACGGGAGGAGCAGCAGTGAGGCTGGGAGGATCAGCAGTGAGACTGGGAGGAGCAGCAGTGAGACTGGGAGAAGCAGCAGGAGGCTGGGAGGAGCAGAAACTGGATGAGCAGGGAGGCTGGGAGGTGCAGCAGTGAGACTGGGAGAAGCAGCAGTGAGGGCTGAGAGGAGCAGCAGTGAGACTGGGAGGAGCAGCAGGAGGCTGGGAGGAGCAGCAGTGAGACTGGAGGAGGCAGAGACTGGGAGGAGCAGCAGTGAGACTGGGAGGAGCAGCAGTGAGACTGAAGGACAGCAGGAGGACTTTGGGAGGAGCAGCAGTGGAGACTGGAGGAGCAGCGAGACTGGGACGAGCAGCAGGGAGGTTGGGAGGAGCAGCAGTGAGACTGGGAGGAGCAGCAGGAGGTTGGGAGGTGCAGTGAGGCTGAGAGGAGCAGCAGTGAGACTGGGAGGAGCAGCAGTGAGATTGGGAGGAGCAGCAGTGAGACTGGGAGGAGCAGCAGGAGACTGGGAGGAGCAGCAGTGAGGCTGGAAGAGCAGCAGTGAGACTGGGGAGGAGCAGCAGGAGACTGGGAGGAGCAGCAGTGAGACGGGAGGAGCAGCAGTGAGACTGGGAGGAGCAGCAGTGAGACTGGGAGGAGCAGCAGGAGACTGGGAGGAGCAGCAGAGACTGGGAGGAGCAGCAGGAGGTTGAGAGGAGCAGCAGGGAGGCTGAGGAGCAGCAGTGAGACTGGGAGGAGCAGTAGTGAGACTGGGAGGACAGCAGTGAGACTTTGGAGGAGCAGCAGGAGACTGGGAGAGTGCAGCAGGGGAGACTGGGAGGAGCAGCAGTGGGAGGCTGGGAAGGAGGCAATGACTTGGGAGGAGCAGCAGTGAGACTGGGAGAAGGCAGTGAGATCTGGGAGGAGCAGCAGTGAGACTGGGAGGAACAGCAGTGAGACTGGGAGGCAGCAGGAGGCTGGAGGATCAGCAGGAGGCTGGGAGGAGGCAGCAGTGAGACTGGGAGGAGCAGCAGCGAGGCTGGGAGGAGCAGCAGTGAGGCTGGAAGGAGCAGTAGTGAGACTGGGAGGAGCAGCAGAGACTGGGAGGAGCAGCAGAGACTGGGAGAAGCAGCAGTGAGGCTGGCTGAGCAGCAGTGAGACTGGGAGGAGCAGCAGTGAGACTGGAGAAGCAGCAGAAAGACTGGGAGAAGGAGCAGTGAGACTGGGAGTGACAGCAGTGAGACTGGGAGAAGCAGCAGGAGACTGGGAGGAGCAGCAGGGAGACTGGAGGAGTCGCAGGGAGGTTGGGAGGAGCAGCAGTGAGACTGTGGGAGGAGCAGCAGTGAGACTGGGAGGAGCAGCAGTGAGACTGGGAGGAGCAGCAGGTGGCTGGGAGGAGCAGCAGTGAGACTGGGAGGAGCAGCAGGAGGCTGGGAGGAGCAGTAGTGAGACTGGGAGGAGCAGCAGTGAGACTGGGAGGAGCAGCAGAGGCTGGGAGGATCAGCAGTGAGATCTGGGAGTGGAGCAGCAGAGACTGGGAGAAGCAGCAGGAGGCTGGGAGGAGCAGCAGGAAACTGGGATGAGCAGTAGGAGGCTGGGAGGTGCAGCAGTGAGACTGGGAGAAGCAGCAGGTGAGGATGGGAGGGGAGGAGCAGCAGGAGACTGGGAGGAGCAGCAGAGGCTGGGAGGAGCAGCAGTGAGACTGGGGAGGACAGTGAGACTGGGAGGAGCAGCAGTGAGACTGGGAGGAGCAGCAGTGAGACTGGAAGGATCAGCAGAGACTGGGAGGAGCAGCAGTGAGACTGGGAGGAGCAGCAGTGAGACTGGGACGAGCAGCAGGGGAGGCTGGGAGGAGGCAGTGAGATCTGGGAGGAGCAGCAGGAGGCTGGGAGGTGCAGTGAGGCTGAGAGGAGCAGCAGTGAGACTGGGAGGAGCAGTGAGATTGGGAGGAGCAGCAGTGAGACTGGGAGGAGCAGCAGTGAGACTGGAGGAGCATGCAGGAGGCTGGGAAGAGCGGGCAGGAGATCTGGAGAGCAGCAGGAGACTGGGAGGAGCAGCAGTGAGACTGGGAGGAGCAGCAGGGAGACTGGGAGGAGGCAGGTGAGACTGGGGAGGAGCAGTGTGAGACTGGGAGTGAACAGTAGTGAGACTGAAGGAGGCAGTGAGGCTGGGAGGAGCAGCAGGAGACTGGGAGGAGCAGTAGTGAGGCTGGGAGGAGCATGGCAGTGAGACTGGGAGATCAGTAGTGAGGCTGGGAGGAGCAGCAGTGAGACTGGGAGGAGCAGCAGGAGGTTGGGAGGAGCAGCAGGAGGCTGAGGAGCAGCAGTGAGACTGGGAGGAGCAGCAGTGAGGCTGGGAGGAGCAGTGAGGAGGTTGGGAGGAGCAGCAGTGAGACTGGGAGGAGCAGGCAGGAGGCTGAGGAGCAGCAGTGAGATCTGGAGGAGCAGCAGGGAGGCTGAGGAGGAGCAGCAGTGAGACTGGGAGGAGCAGTGGTGGAGACTGGGAGGAGCAGCAGGAGACTGGGAGGAGCAGGCGAGACTGGGAGGAGCAGCAGGAGGCTGGGAGGAGCAGCAGCAGTGAGACTGGGAGGAGCAGCAGTGAGGCTGGGAGGACAGCAGGCAAGGCTGGGAGGAGCAGCAGTGAGACTGGGAGGAGCATCAGGGAGGCTGGGAGGAGCAGCAGACTGGGAGGAGCAGCAGGGAGGCTGGGAGGAGCAGCAGTGAGACTGGGAGGAGCAGCAGGAGACAGGAGCAGCAGTGAGACTGGGAGGAGCAGTAGTGAGACTGGGAAGGGCCATCTGCGACTCTGTCATAGTGTGCATGGACATGAAAACACATTCAAATATACACCAAATTCCACATTACCCCCAAATTCCACATGTACACCCACTTTCCCACATGTACCCCCAAATTTCCACATATACCCCCCAATTCCCACATGTACCCCAATTCCCACATGTACCCCAAATTCCACAAGTACCCCCACTTTCCCAAATAAAACCCCAAAATTTTCCCCCACAAGTACAACCACATTCCACATGTACCCCCAAATTCCACATTAAATGCACGCTTGATGCCATTAATGTACATAATTGCCATCATTAAGGCACTTCAAATGAAAATCTAACACTTTTTATTGAGAATTCAAAAACACAAATTAGCAAAGTGCTTAAAAGAAGATATTCCAAACTGAACAAGATTTGATAAAGAACTCAGAAAATGCGAAATGGGACACATGTACACTCAATTTAATGACACTGTACGTGTCTCACCACAATCCACCAAACCGTTACGGGGAACGTGTTACAACCACCGCCGTTACCGTTGGGAAAGGGGAAGGGGGGAAAAAAATGGATAGGGGAAGGGGAAGAAGAAGAGGGAGGGGGGGGGGGGGGGGGGGGGGGGTCTTGTGACAGTTTGTCTGCTTTGTGTTTTTCAGAGTAATTAGTGTTTTGTTTCAATTAGTTGGGGAAGACAAGCTGGTTGGCTCTGAGAAAGGAGAGAAAAGGGAGGTACAAGAGAACGAAGGGGGAGGATGGGGGGAGTAATAGGAAGATACAATTGGGAAAGGGGGGAAAAGTGATGAATACTAGGAAAGAAAAAGATTTGGGGGGGGCTGTTTCAAAAACATTGAAGGGTTGAGAGACAAAAAAAAAAAAAAAAAAAAAGAGAGAGAGAGAGAGAGAGAGAGAGAGAAGAGAGAGAGAGGAGAGAGAGAGAGAGAGAGAGAGAGAGAGAGAGAGCAAAAAAACACAACTCACCAAGATGACTGTTTGCTCCAAATTTGGAAACAGGTAATAATAAAAAGCACATTAGACAGGGAAAACGTCTATTTTCGGAGTGGGGTAAGACGGAACAGTGTTACTCTGTGACAGAATGATGGTACCAGGCTGTCCCATAAGTCTGAACCAGGCAAAATTAAAAAGGAAAAAAAAAAAGCCAGTAAGAAAGGCTTTTGTTTTTTTGGTATTTTCTAGAGTGTCCACCATCAGAATACATGAATGCAGACGATACATCCAGTCCCGGTGTATCTTTCAGTGGGTCCTGGAAGCATCGCGCCCGGCATAATCTCAGAAAAGGTTTCCCAATTTAAAAGGGAAAATTGCATTGCTAGGTGAATTGGGTCACTGTGTGATCCTGAGTCTCTAACCCAGTCACATATCATTTTAAAATATCATATACAACACTTAATCTTTATTCAGCTTACAAATTTGGGACCCCATCCCAAAACCAATCCAAGTTTCTTTTAAGTTTCACCAATGCCGAAAGTTTGAAGCCTATTAAAAAGGCATTCTTGAGTTTCACACAGAAACTAATATACCGATCTGTTCAATAATATTGATAAATTTCCATCTACATAGCCAGACCATTTTTACAAAATAATATGACCACTACATCGTGTTTTACACGTGTCCTGCCAATCAGCTCCCCCAACTCCCCAGGACCCGACCCACCAATCAGCGGCGCTTCTCAATTCGTGACTGGATCCACCAATCACGGCCTGGTACCGTATCTCACCCCCGTCCTTCCTCCAAAAAAAAAAAGGGTTCACTGGTCTGGGACCTCCATTAAGCCTAAAAGCAAATCAATATTTCTCATGCAGGGCTTATTACGTGTCTTTATCAAGTATCATTGAGGTTCCGCTGGAGATAACGAGGTAACGCCCTCGCCAAGAAGTGAGACGAATGAGGAAAAGGGGAAAAAAAAAGGGAGGGGGAGTGACGGGAAATTTTTTTTCCCCTGAAGCGTTTGTGAAGACTATCAGTGAAAAAAAGGGGCCAAAAGGGGACGTTCCAACAATTAAGATAACGTCATCACCACGCGTACGTTCGATTTCTCGAGTCGTGTTTTTTGGCGTTGACTTCAGCGACTCGGAGTTTATGCGCAAACGCATTTTTTTTCCTTCAAATTTCCGTCTTCCGCTTGGGGAAAAAACCATAACAAATAAACAGTTTGAGAGAAAATTAAATGTGTAACTTTATTACGAATAAAGGAAATAATGAGTCTTCTGAAAAAAGAGTGCTAGAGGGGGGGATTGGGAGGCCCATCAATCCCCATTTTTATGGTAGGCCTAGGGGATTTTAAAGTGAAAATTGGAGGAGTGGTGGGGGGGACTATGGTGGGGGGGGAAGGAGGAGGAAAAGGGGGAAAAAGGAGGAGAGGAAGAAGGGGGGAAGAGAAGGAGAAGAATGAGAAGAGAAGGATGAGAAAGAGGAGATGAAGAAGAAAGAGAAGGTGGAGAAGCAGGAGGGGGGAAAAGAAGAAAAAAAAAGTTAAAACTTTTTTATTCGGATTATTAATTGGGAACCCGGGGAAATGGAGCTTATTTCCTCTTTCCTTCAGTCTCTCCCAGGATGCCACCCAAAACAGTTGACTATCACCTATTTACTGTTCATGGAACGGGAGAGGAGGGGGGGGGGGTTTGAAGGAAAAGAGAAACGGGACGTTGGAACACGGCTAATGTCTCCACCATCCCAGGTTTGGGCCCCGGGTCTTAGGTTGTGACCCAAAAGGGGCCCCTTCCAAGATGTATGTGTTTGTTCTTCAGGAGTAAATTTCGAAGTTGAAATTGAAAGAGGATTTGTAAAAGAAAAAAAATAATAATAATAATAATTATAATAATAATAATAAAAATTTTATAATAATAATAATAATCGCCACTTTTTTTTATTTTATAAAAGTTATTTATGTCCCCCTGCTTCCCATTTATAAAGTTCCCTTTTTCTCTCTCTTCCTCTGCTTCCTTTTCCTCCTTCCCTTCCTCACACCCCCTTATGCTTCGTTCCTAACTCCCTCTGTTGTCCATCATCCCTCTTTTCCCCTGTACTCTTCCTCACTCATTCCCCTTTCCCCTTTTTTTTTTTCCCCCCCTCCCACCCTGGTCACCCCTATCCTCCCCCCTCCACCACCACTGGGGAAGCACCACTGAGGAAGCACCACTAAGGAAGCACCACTGAGGAAGCACCACTGGGGAAGCACCACTTTAGGAAGCAACACTGGGGGAAAAAACCCCTGAGGAAGCACCAATGGGGAAGCACCACTGGGGAAGCACCACTGAAGAAGCACCACTGGGGAAGCACCACTGAGGAAGCACCACTGGGAAACACCAATGAGGAAGCACCACTGGGGAAGCACCACTGGGGAAGCACCACTGAGGAAGCAGCACCACTGGGGAAGCACCACTGGGAAGCACCACTGGGGGAAGCACCACTGGGGAACACCACTGGGGAAACACCACTGAGGAAGCACCACTGGGGAAGCACCACTGGGGGAAACACCACTGGGGAAGCACAACTGAGGAAGCACCACTGGGGAAGCACCACTAAAAACACCACTGGGGAAGCACCACTGGGAAGCACCACGAAGCACCACTGAGGAAGCACCAATGGGGAAGCACAACTGGGGAAGCACCACTGAGGAAGCACCACTGAGGAAGCAGCACTGAGGAAGAACAAATGGGGAAGCAGCCCCTGAGGGAAACAGCACTGGGGGAAGCACCACGGGGGGAAAAACCACGGGGGGAAACACCACTGGGGAAGCACCCCTGGGGAAGCACCACGGGGGGAAACACCACTGAGGAAGCACCACTGGGGAAGCACCACTGGGGGAAACACCACTGGGGGAAACACCACTGGGGGAAACACCACTGGGGAAGCACCACTGGGGAAGCACCACGGGGGAAAACACCACTGAGGAAGACCACTGGGGAAGCACCACGGGGGGAAACACCACTGGGGGAAACACCACTGCAACTCTCAGTAATTTTTTTAAAGCACTGACCAGCTGGTTATTGGCAGGTTAGCTGTGTTGAGTGGTTAGGAAGGTGGTGCCAGACAGCTGGTGGTGGGTAGGCGGGGGGAGAGAGGAGGAGGAAGGGAGGCAGAAAAGGGGGGAAGGGAGACAGAAAGGGAAAAGGGCCCCATATAACAGCAGACAGCAGATGACTTTTAAAATGCAGAGAACTGTCATCCACTAACATATCGACTGAGAACTATCTACTGTTATTTAGGGGGCTTTAGGCAAGGCTAGCATAGCAGAAGGCCTCTCCCCCCTTTCCCCCACTCCCTCCTGCCACTGCCGACATTAAACAGGGATCAGGGGGTAAAAAATTTTGCCCAACAATGGAAAAACGAACATAGACATTAATAAAAATATAGATGAGGACCGAAGAAATGAACGACAACAAACCTACTTCCCGAGTACTACAGCAAACTCTACTTCAAGAGTACCACAACAAACTCTACTTCCAGAGTACTACAAAAAAACTCTACTTCAAGAGTACTACAACAAACTCTACTTCAAGAGTACTATAACAAACTCTACTTCAAGATACTATAACAAACTTACTTCAAGAGTACTATAACAAACTCTACTTTAAGAGTACTATAACAAACTCTACTTCAAGAGTACTATAAAAAACTTTACCAAGAGTACTACAACAAATTTACTTCCAGAGTACCACATCAAACTCTACTACAAAGTACTACAACAAAACCCCTATTCCAGAGTACCACAACAAAAATCTACTTCAAGAGTACTACAACAAACTCTACTTAAGAGTACCACAACAAACTCCCCCCCTAAGAGTACTATAACAAACTCTACTTCAAGAGTACTATAACAAACTCTACTTCAAATTACAACAAATTTACTTCCAGAGTACCACATCAAACTCTACTTAAAAGTACTAAAAAAACTCTACTTCCCGAAAAAAACCCCAACAAACTCTACTTTTAAAAGTACTACAACAAACTCTACTTCAAGAGTACCACATCAAACTCTCTTCCAGAGTACTATAACAAACCTTTTACTTTCAGAGTACCCCAAAAAATTTTACTTTCAGAGTACTCCAACAAACTTTACTTCAAGATTACTACAACAAACTCTATTCAAGAGTAAACAACAAACTCTACTTCCAGAGTACTACAAAAAATTTCCCCCAGAGTACTACAACAAACTCAAATTCCAAGTACTACAACAAACTCTACTTCAAGAGTACTACAACAAACATTACCAGGAGTACTATAGCAAATTCTAACCTCTCTGGTACTTTGACAAGCATTTTCCCCCTGTTTTTTAAATGCGCCGTGTGTGTGTGTGTGTGTGTTTTTTATGTGTGTGTATGTGTATGTGTGTGTATGTGTGTGTGTGTGTTTTATGTGTGTTTTGTGTATGTGTTTTATGTGTTTTTGTGTGTGTGTGTATGTGTGTGTATGTGTATGTGTTGTGTGTGTTGTGTGTGTGTGTGTGATGTGTGTGTATGTGTGTGTGTATGTGTGTGTATGTTATGTGTGTGTGTTTTATGGTTTTGTGTATGTGTTGTGTGTGTGTGTGTGTTTTGTTGTGTATGTTTTGTGTGTGTGTGTGTTGTGTGTGTTGTGTTTGTGTGTTTTGTGTGTGTGTGTATGTTTTTTGTAGGGATGTGTGTGTGTGTGTGGGGATGTGTGTGTATTTTAATGTGTATGTGTGTGTGTGTGTGATGTTGTTTTTTATGTTTTTTGTATGTGTTGTGTGTGTTGTTTGTTGTATGTGTATGGGGTTGTGTGTGTTGTGTTGTGTGTGTGTGTGTGTGTGTGTGTTATGTGTGTGTATTTTATTGTGTGTGTGTGTATGTGTGTGTATGTGATGTGTGTGTATGTGTATGTGTTTTGTGTGTGTGTGTGTGTGTTATTTAAACCTTTTTGTTACCATTTTGTCCTAGGCACATGTTGAGGGGGAACACTAGGCCTGTTGTATGTGTGTGTGTGTGTGTGTGTGTGTGTTTTGTGTGTGTGTGTGTGTGTAACGAAACATTTTCGAAATGTTTGGGCCCCCCCCGGGGAAAAAAAACCCCCGGGCCCTTTTGGGAAGAAGAGCGCTAGCCACCATCCATCGGGGCGTGTGTGTGTGTGTGTGTTTTTACTCCCCCAATTGGATTTCGGGGGCCGAGTCATAGTCCTGGCCCCCCCTCTTCACTGGTCGCCACTAGGGCACCACTTCTGCTCCGTGAGCTTTATCATACCCCCTTTTTTAAAGCTATGTATGGATCTTGCCCCCAACGCCTCCCCCTTTCCAGACTATTGCACTTCATGACAACTCTGTGACTGAAGAAATACTTCCTAACATCCCTGTGACTCATCTGAGTCTTCAATTCCCCAAATTTTGCCCCCTTTTTTTGCTGTGTCCCATCTCTGAAACATCCTGTCCACCTTGTCAATTCTTTCAGTATTTTTATGTTGTTATCATGTCCCCCCTATCCCTCCTGTCCTCCAGTGTCGTCATGTCGATTTCCCCTTTAAACCCTCCTCGTAGGGCAAAAAGGGCCCTTTGCTCCGGGGCTAGTCTCGTTGCAAAAACCTTTTCACTTTTCTCTAATTTCTTGACGTGTTCTTGGGGTGGGTTCCAAACAGGTGCCGATACTGCAATATGGGCCTGATGTACACGGTGTACAGAGTCTTGAACGACTCCTTTTAAGATGTCGGAATGTTATTCTTAGGGGTTTTTTTTGGCGCCCGCAAGCCGCAGTAGCTATTTGGTTGATGTCCACCTCAGGGGATGTGTTCGTAGTTATACCCCAAGATCTTTTTTTCCCTTTAGTGAGGTTTTTTAGTCTTTGGCCCCCTGACTTTTTTTCTGTCTGGGGTCTTTTTTGCCCTTCCCCCATCTTTTATGACTTTGCACCTGGCGGCAGGGTTGAACCCAGGAGCCATTTGCTGGACCAGGCCTGTAGCCTGTTTAGATCCCCTTTTTAGTCCTGCCTGGTCCTCCTTCAATTGAATATTCCTCATTAACTTGACATCGTCTGCAAACAGAGACACTTCTGAGTCTATTCCTTCCGTCATGTCATTCACATATACCAGAAACAGCACCGGCCCTAGGACTGACAACTGTGGAACCCCTCGTCACAGGCGCCCACTCCGACACCTCGTCACGTACCATGGCTCGCTGCTGCCTTCCTGTCAGGTATTCTTTGATCCATTGCAGTGCCCTTGACCTGTTATATCTGCCTGGTCCTCCAGCTTTTTCACCCAAACTCTTGTGTGGAACTGTGTCAAATCCTTCTTACAGTCCAAGAAAATGCAAAACTACCCACCCCTCTCTCTTTTGTCTTACTACTGTCACCTTGTCCCTAGAACTCCAGAACTTTTGTGACACAGGATTTATCACTGAATCCGTGCTGGTTGTCGTTGATAAGCTCATTCCTAGGTGGTCCACCACTCTTCTTCTGATAATCTTCTCCATGACTTTGCATACTATACATATCAGTGACACTGGTCTGTAGTTTAATGCTTCGTGCCTGTCTCCTTTTTTATAAATTGGGACTACATTTGCTGTCTTCCATACCTCAGGTAGTCGCCCTGTTTCGACAGATGTGTTGGGAAAATTGTTGTTAGTGGTACAAGATGCGTCTGCTCCTCTCTCAGGACCAACACAGAGATGTTATCTAGCACCATAACCTTTGAGGTATCTAGTTGCTTATCAGCCTCCTCGCTCTTCCTCGGTTGTGTGTATTGTGTCCAGCACTTGTGGTGTACCCACCCCTCCGTGTTTCAGGAGTCCTTTCTATCTCCCCCGTGAACACTTCTTTAAATTCACGATGTTGAGTGTGTATGTGTGTGTGTGTTCTGTGTTTGTTTGTGCGTGTTTGTGTGTGTTGTATGTGCTTGTTTGTGTGTGTGGGTGTGTGTATGTGTGTGTGTTTGTGTTAGTTAGTTACCATTTTGTCCTAGGCACATGTCAATTAAACACTAGGCCTGTTGTATGTATGTGTGTGTGTGTGTGTGTGTAGGAAACACTTCGAAATGTTTCCGCCCCGCCGAATTGAACCCGGGCCCTCCGTGTGTGAAGCGAGGCTTTAGCCACCAGGCCACCGGGCTGATGTGTGTGTGTGTGTGTGTGTGTGTGTGTGTGTTTAGCATGCTCTTGCACATGCTAACAAAAACACACCACCACTCCTCTAACAAACACACCACCACCCTCTAACAAACACCCACCACCCTCTAACAAACACCCACCACTTCTCTAAAAACACACCACCACTCCTCTAAAAAACCCACCACCACTTCTCTAAAAAACCCCACCACCACTTCTCTAACAAACGCACCACCACTTTCTAACAAACGCACCACCACTTCTCTAACGACCACCCTCCTCTAACAAGCCACCACCACTCCTCTAACAACCCACCACCACTCCCCCTAACAAGCGCACCACCACCCTCTAAAAAACCCACCCCTTCTCTAACAAACGCATCACCACTTTCTAACAAACGCACCACCACTTCTCTAAAAAACCCACCCCCCTCTAACAAACGCACCACCACTCCTCTAACAAGCAAAAACCCTCCTCAAACAAACCCCACCATCCTCTAACAAACCACCACCCTCCTCTAACAAACGCACAACCATTTTTAACAAACGCACCACCACTTCTCCAAACGCACCACCACCCTCTAAAAAACCCCCACCACTCCTCTAAAAAACCACCACCACTCCTCTAACAAACACCCACCACTTCTAACAAACGCACCACCACTTCCTAACAAACACACCACCACTCTAACAAACACACCACCACTTGTCTAACAAACACACCACCATTTTTAACAAACACACCCCCACTTTTTAACAAACACCACCACTTCTTAAAAAACACACCCCCATTTTTAACAAACGCCCCACCACTTTTTAACAAACACCCACCACTTCTCTAACAAACACCCCACAACTTTTTAACAAACGCACCACCACTTTAACAAACGCACCCCCACTTCTCTAACAAACGCACCACCACTTCTCTAACAAACCCCACCACCCTCTAACAAACACCCCACCCTTCTCTAACAAACACACCACAACTTTTTAACAAACACCACCACTTTAACAAACGCACCACCACTTCTCTAACAAGGCACCACCCCCCTCTAACAAACGCACCAACTCCTCTAACAAACCACCACCACTTCTCTAACAAACCACCACCACTTCTCAAACCGCCCCACCACTCCTCTAACAAACCCCACCCTCCCTAACAAACCCCACCACTCCTCTAACAAACACACCACCACTTTTTAAAAACCCACCCCCCTTCTCTAACAAACACCACCACTCTAAAAACACACCACCACTTGTCTAACAAACACCACCACTTTTTTAAAAAACACCCACCACTTTCTAACAAACACCCCACCACTTCTCTAACAAACACACCCCTTCTCTAACAAACACACCACCACTTCTCAAACAAACACACCCCCCTTCTCAACAAACCACCCCACTTCTCTAAAAAACACCCCCCATTCTTCAAACACCCACAACGTCTCTAACAAACGCACCACCACTTTAACAAACCCCCACCCTTCTCAAACAAACGCACCACCACCCCTCTCCGACCACCACTCCTCTAACAAACGCACCACCACTTCCCCCCCTTTAACAAACGCACCACCATTTTCCCCCCCCCTTTAACAAACGCACCACCACTCCCCCAAACAAACGCACCACCCTTTTCAAACGCCCACCACTCCTCTAACAAACGCACCACCACTCCTCTAACAAACCCACCAATTCTCTAACAAACGCACCACCACCCTCTAAAAAAAACCTTTTTCCACATCAACCGCGCGAACCTCCACTTTTCTTACAGCTGACTTTCCCATAACTTATCGCTCAGAACGTTCAACCTTCGTTTCTCCTTTTTGTATAAAGTTCCAAACTAAAAGTTAAATAAACGGACGATGAATTATGAAACGAGATCTAAAAAATCTTTCCAGGAGGCAGTTTAAATGTCATTTTTTTTTCAAGTTTTTTTTGACATTTAAACTTGATATTAAATTAGAAATTTGTTTCTCTGAACTTTCGCTGGGAAAAAAACAATGGGTTGCGGAAGGCAGAAGACGGGAGGGGAGATGCTACAATATTCTTGTGTGTGGTACAAGGAGTACAGGAAGGTATAAGTGAAATACACGGGAGTACAGGAGGGAACGTGAGTACACGGGGGTACATGAGGGCCGGGGAAAACGGAGTACATGAGGGGACAAATAAAGGGAAAGGGACAAGTGAGAAAGGGGGGTACAGGAGGGGACCGGGGTACGGGGGACATGAGGGTACACGGGGTACAGGAAATAAAATGAGTACAAGGGGGTACAAGGGTACAAGGGAAAACAAGAAGGTAAAAGGAATTACAGGAGGGTACAAGGGGGAAATGGAATGGAGGAAGGAAAGAGGCGTAGAGTACAAGTAAATACACAGGAGTACACGGCCGTCCATTGCAGTACATAAAGTCCTCGGGGGCCACGGTAGTACATGGGAGTACATGGGGCCTTGGCAAATTATCTCTATTTCCATCTTAGTTAAGATTGATTAAAGAGCAGAAGGCTCTCCCCAGCCAGTCCCCCCATTTTGGCAGCTCCCATTCCTGGAATCAAAAGCCGCTCACCAACATCAAAGGGTCTACCTCAGAATGGCCGAGGAAAAGGGGGGATAGCTCCCGGTTCTGGCATCAAGAGCCCTTCACCAGCATCAAGGCACTCCGCTTTGAGTGGATATCAGATCAAAAAGGCATAAATTTTTTAAAACCCTGAAATAGGGGAATTTAATGGCAATGGTAATTTTCATTTTTTTTTTTTAAATCCAAATACTGACAGTTGAAAAAAAACTGGGGAAAAAACTTTTTTTTTTAGAGGATAGAGATAAGAGGGGGGAGTAGGAGTAGAAAGATAAGCAGAGGAGAGAATATAGGAGAGAGGCAGGAAGGAATGGGAGGATAGGATAGAAGAGATGGGGGAAATGGATGAATGGGCAGGAAGGATAGAGTGGGGAAGGAGAGTGGGGGGAAGAAGCCACTAAGGGAAGAATAGGAGAGAGAGAAAAAATAAATATAATGGAAGAAAACATGGGAGACGGGGATAGTAGAAAAAGAAGAACAGAGGAAGGAGGACGGGGGAAAAAAAGGAATAGAGGAACGGAAAGGTAAAAAAAAATGAGATATAAATATGGGAAGGATGAAGAGAAAAAGGGATAAGGGAGAAAGGAGACGGGAGGGAAGAATCAGATGGGTCAGGTCAGGCGCAGGCCCCATCTCTTCCCCATTCCTTCCTCTTCTTTTTTTTCTTTTTCCCAGACCTACTGGAAGGAAACCCTTTAGGCTGTTCCAGCTGATGAATTATTTTGGAATACTGAAGTCTCCCAGCTCAGGCTGACACTATGAAGTCTCCAGCCCACCCCGACATTTGAAGTCTCCCAGCTCAGGCTGACACTATAAGCTCCCAGCCGGCTGACACTATAAAGTCCCCCAACCGGCTGACACTATGAAGTCTCCCAACGCAGGCTACACTGAAGTCTCCCACCTCAGGCTGACACTTGAAGTCCCCCAAACCAGGCTGACACTATGAAGTCCCCCAGCTCGGCTGACACTATGAAGCCCCCGCTGGGCTGACACAATGAAGTCTCCCAGCTCGGGCTGACACTATGAAGTCTCCCAGCTCGGCTGACAAATGAAGTCTCGGGGCCCGCACTATGAAGTCCCCCAGCTCAGGCTGACACTATGAAGTCTCCCACCCAGGCTGACACTTAAAGTCTAGCTCAGGCTGACACTATAAAGTCCCCCAACGCAGGCTGACACTATGAAGTCTCCCAGATCGGCTGACACTATGAAGTCTCCCAGCTTAGGCTGACACTATGAGTCTCCTAGCTCAGGCTGACACTATGGTCTCCACCTCAGGCTGACACTGTGAAGTCCCCCAGCGCAGGCTGACACTGAAAAAATCCCCCAGCTGGCTGACACTATGAAGTCTCCCAGCTCGGGCTGACACTTTAAGTCCCCCAGCTCAAGCGACACTATGAAGTCTCCCAGCTCAGGCTGACACTAAAGTCTCCCAGCTCGGGCTGACACTATGAAGTCCCCCGCTCAGGCTGACACTATGAAGTCTCCTGCTCAGGCTGACACTATGAAGTCCCCTAGCTCGGGCTGACACTATGAAGTCCCCCACTCGGGCGACACTATGAAGTCCCATCGGGCTGACACTATAAAGTCTCCAGTCAGGCTGCACTTAAGTCTCCCAGCTCAGGCTGACACTAAAAAGTCCCCCAGCTCAGGCTGAATTTGAAGTCCCCCAGCTCGGGGTGACTATAAAGTCTCCCTGCTCAGGCTGACACTATGAAGTTCCTAGCTGGGCTGACACTATGAAGTCCCCCAGCTGGGCGACACTATGAAGTCTCTTAGCTAGGCTGACACTATGAAGTCTCCCAGCTCAGGCTGACACTATGAAGTCTCCCAGCTCAGGCTGACACTATGAAGTCTCCCAGCTCAGGCTGACACTATAAGTCTCCCAGCTCAGGCTGACACTATGAAGTCTCCCAGCTCAGGCTGACACTATGAAGTCTCCCAGCTCAGGCTGACACTATGAAGTCTCCCAGCTCAGGCTGACACTATGAAGTCTCCCAGCTCAGGCTGACACTATGAAGTCTCCCAGCTCAGGCTGACACTATGAAGTCTCCCAGCTCAGGCTGACACTATGAAGTCTCCCAGCTCAGGCTGACACTTATGAAGTCTCCCAGCTCAGGCTGACACTATGAAGTCTCCCAGCTCAGGCTGACACTGTGAAGTCTCCCAGCTCAGGCTGACACTATAAAGTCTCCCAGCTCAGGCTGACACTATGAAGTCTCCCAGCTCAGGCTGACACTGTGAAGTCTCCCAGCTCAGGCTGACACTATGAAGTCTCCCAGCTCAGGCTGACACTATGAAGTCTGCCAGCTCAGGCTGACACTATGAAGTCTCCCAGCTCAGGCTGAACTAAATGAAGTCTCCCAGCTCAGGCTGACACTGTAAAGTCTCCCAGCTCAGGCTGACACTATGAAGTCTCCCAGCTCAGGCTGACACTATGAAGTCTCCCAGCTCAGGCTGACACTATGAAGTCTCCCAGCTCAGGCTGCCACTACATAAGTCTCCCAGCTCAGGCTGACACTATAAGTCTCCCAGCTCAGGCTGACACTATGAAGTCTCCCAGCTCAGGCTGACACTATAAGTCTCCCAGCTCAGGCTGACACTATGAAGTCTCCCAGCTCAGGCTGACACTATAAGTCTCCCAGCTCAGGCTGACACTGTGAAGTCTCCCAGCTCAGGCTGACACTATGAAGTCTCCCCAGCTCAGGCTGACACTATGAAGTCTCCCAGCTCAGGCTGACACTATGAAGTCTCCCAGCTCAGGCTGACACTATAAAGTCTCCCAGCTCAGCTGACACTATGAAGTCTCCCAGCTCAGGCTGACACTGTGAAGTCTCCCAGCTCAGGCTGACACTATGAAGTCTCCCAGCTCAGGCTGACACTGAAGTCTCCCAGCTCAGGCTGACACTATAAAGTCTCCCAGCTCAGGCTGACACTATGAAGTCTCCCAGCTCAGGCTGACACTATGAAGTCTCCCAGCTCAGCTGACACTATAAGTCTCCCAGCTCAGGCTGACACTATGAAGTCTCCCAGCTCAGGCTGACACTGTGAAGTCTCCCAGCTCAGGCTGACACTATGAAGTCTCCCAGCTCAGGCTGACACTATAAAGTCTCCCAGCTCAGGCTGACACTATAAAGTCTCCCAGCTCAGGCTGACACTATGAAGTCTCCCAGCTCAGGCTGACACTATGAAGTCTCCCAGCTCAGGCTGACTGTTTATCACTACGTGGTGGAATATGTTTGGGAAACTTTGCTTTTGTTTATCATGTGAAAAGGTAGCGGAACGTTGCTGTTATGCCAATTTTGAAAAAAAAAAGGTGAGGTCAATATCTTTAAATTCATCTTCTAAAATTTCGAAGTGCCAGGAAAGAGTGTATTCCCCTTCTGTTCTGCGCCGGGACAACGAAGTAGACGCGAAAAAAAGAAAATTCTTCCCAAATTGGCGGATTTTTGCCTTCCCGGTGTTGGAAATAATGGAGTGAGGTACTGAACTATGTCATGGCTTGAAACTTCCTAGAGCACAAAAGGATGAGTCACATCACCTGTCAAGGTTCCCACAATAACAAATCCGTGACATTCAGCCCAGGTAGGAGACCCTTCCAAGGGGCACAGACAGCTCAGAAATGATCATGATGGAGGACTTTAATTATGCACGGAAAACTAGCACAAGCAGAAGAATTTCGTGATAACACGAAGAACAAACATGTCACCCAGTAACCACGACCAGATCACAACAGACGTGCACCTCCCAACTCTTGCCTATACAGCATGAAGTTTTGAAAAAATATTCACACTATTTGGGCGACCCTATCTGGAGTCCAGCTGCAGGCTGAAGCCTGGTGGAATGTGCTGCTGCACCAGTGTAAATACTTATCTACTCTGGGCTAGTTGACCCATTCCCTCTCCCACTTCGTTATCTTCAGCTTATTTACTTATTTTTGCTGTTCTTTTCCCCCCCTTTCCCTTTCCCTCCCTTTTTCCCTC
>WNWK01028642.1:0-25181 GCA_009830355.1 Cherax destructor | reverse complement strand
GGTTCTGTATCCCCCTTGTACATGTACTTGTAGAAATAAAATTATTATTATTATTATTATTATTATTATTATTATTATTATTATTATTATTATTATTATTATTATTATTATTATTATTATTATTTTTTTTTGATTATCGATGTCTTTCTGACTGCTTCAACAATATTTACCAAATAATCTTGTCTTGTGGCACTCGTCTTGTGGGGTCAGATTCCTGGAGTTTACCGGGAGAGGGTTTCGAGGGGCTACGCCCCCGGGCTCGGTCTGAGATCGGCCCCCGTGGTGGATCGGGGTCTGATCAACCAGCCTGTTACCCCCCCCCCCTTTCCCTTCGAGACCATTTTGCCTCTGATTTTTATTATTATTGCAGTCAAAACAAAAGGGCTAAACCCACAAGGGTCTACATCACTGCTCTGAGCCGCTGAAAATTTGTCACCTTGTACACTTGGGCCTTCCAGACTGTGAGATCCAGGGTACTTTGAATCTCTCAGTCTCTGCCCTGCCCCAAAGAGCTTATCGTACCTCATCTTCAAGCTGTGTATGTGTGTGTCATGATAGCCTCTAAGTGCAGGAAACTCCCCCGGAAACTCGACTTTTTTCTGCACAGCCGAGCGTGAATTTGCATGTGTTGCAAATGGCGGTGCAGTGGTCATTCTAAATTCCCAAAAAATTTAAAAATTCCCGGGTAACGTATCGAGTTTACTGCATGAAAATGCTCCCCCGGCAAAGGAGAGTTTAAACAGCAGCCCCACCAGGCAACAGGAGAGCTTACAACAGCAGCTCACCAGGCAACAGGAGAGCTTACAACAGCAGCTCACCAGGCAACAGGAGAGTTTACAACAGCAGCTCACCAGGCAACAGGAGAGTTTCAACAGCAGCTCACCAGGCAACAGGAGAGCTTACAACAGCAGCTCACCAGGCAACAGGAGAGTTACAACAGCAGCTCACCAGGCAACAGGGGAGCTTGCAACAGCAGCTCACCAGGCAACAGGAGAGTTTCAACAGCAGCTCACCAGGCAACAGGAGAGCTTACAACACCCTTACCAGGCAACGGGGGAGCTTGCAACAGCAGCTCACCAGGCAACAGGAGAGCTTACAACAGCAGCTCACCAGGAAAACAGGGAGTTTTGCAACAGCACCCTCACCAGGCAACAGGGAGTTTTGCAACAGCAGCTCACCAGGCAACAGGAGAGCTTACAACAGCAGCTTACCAGGCAACGGGGGAGCTTGCAACAGCAGCTCCGGGGCAACAGGAGAGCTCACAACAGCAGCTCACCACGTACTACACAACGCTAAACAAAGCGGAAAGTTATCATAAGAGGGTCCTCGGTGTTGCCATCCCCACGACACTTTTTTGATCAGGCAACCTTGTTCTGTTGCCTGACATACCAGGCTGCCTGCCACTGCTGCACGCAGACAACAGGAGACCAAAAGACCAGAAACTAATTTGAGGAACCCATCATGTGCCCCTGGAAGACAAAGAGAAGGCGTTGCTTGCTGCTCCAGTTATTTTCCCTGTCGTAACGACGTTTCTCGCCAGAACACTGTCCACTGTTATAAATTAAAATATGCAACACTTGGGTATCAGACCTGATCCAACGAGGCCTGGTCTCAGACCTAGCCGCGTGGGCGTTGACCCCGAAACCCTCTCCAGGTATACTCCAGGATACATAAAAAATGCTTTATAAGAAAATCTTAAGAGTCAAGGGGGTAGAGGTGAATCTTACGAGTCCCAACATTAGCGAAGGACATCCAAGGAGGGGTATTTACTGTCATGTTCTGTTGCTGCTGCAGGAGTGGTAGCAACAACAGCAACCGCAACAGCAGTAACAGCAGAAGGGAAGTAGCAGCAGTAATTACAACAGCAACAGCAGTAGTGGGAAGTGGTAGTGGAAACCCATCAACAGCAGCAGTAGCAGCAGCAGCAACAGCAGTAGTGGCAGAAGTGGTAGGAAACACTATCAATACCAGCCCAGCAGTAACAGCAGCAGCAGCATAGGCAGCATCAACAGCAGCAGAGGCACACAAGAGCAGAGGCAGCATCAACAGCAGCAGAGGCAGCATCAACAGCAGCAGAGGCAGCATCAACAGCAGCAGAGGCAGCATCAACAGCAGCAGAGGCAGCATCAACAGCAGCAGAGGCATCACAGCAGCAGAGGCATCATCAACAGCAGCATAGGCAGCATCAACAGCAGCAGAGGCAGCATCAACAGCAGCAGAGGCAGTCAACAGCAGCAGAGGCAGCATAACAGCAGCAGAGGCAGCATCAACAGCAGCAGAGGCAGCATCAACAGCAGCAGAGGCATCAACAGCAGCAGAGGCAGCATCAACAGCAGCAGAGGCAGCATCAACAGCAGCAGAGGCATCATCAACAGCAGCAGAGGCAGCATCAACAGCAGCAGAGGCAGCATCAACAGCAGCAGAGGCAGCATCAACAGCAGCAGAGGCAGCATCAACAGCAGCGAGAGGCAGCATCAACAGCAGCAGAGGCAGCGTCAACAGCAGCAGAGGCAGCATCACAGCAGCAGCAGCAGAGGCAGCATCAACAGCAGCAGAGGCAGCATCACAGCAGCAGAGGCAGCATCAACAGCAGCAGAGGCAGCATCAACAGCAGTAGAGGCATCATCAACAGCAGCAGAGGCAGCATCAACAGCAGCAGAGGCAGCATCACAGCAGCAGAGGCAGCATCAACAGCAGCAGAGGCAGCATCAACAGCAGCAGAGGCAGCATCAACAGCAGCAGAGGCAGCATCACAGCAGCAGAGGCAGCATCAACAGCAGCAGAGGCAGCATCAACAGCAGCAGAGGCATCATCAACAGCAGCAGAGGCAGCATCAACAGCAGCAGAGGCAGCATCAACAGCAGCAGAGGCAGCATCAACAGCAGCAGCAGCAGAGGCAGCATCAACAGCAGCAGAGGCAGCATCAACAGCAGCAGAGGCAGCATCAACAGCAGCAGAGGCAGCATCAACAGCAGCAGAGGCAGCATCAGCAGCAGAGGGCATCAACAGCAGCAGAGGCAGCAGACGGGTGAGACTGATGAGGAACATTACCGTGAAAGACAACAACATTCTTCTCCACTTTCCTTAATGTAATCTTGAATGCAAGATTCAGAAATTACCCGACTCGCCATAATTCCCCACCAGCGATCTACTAAATTTCCTCCATCTTGCAACCTCTCCCTCACTCGATTGCAACATCAACCACGCGATTACATTTTCTCCTGCTTATTATTACAAACTCTTCAGCAGAGCTTCAATTCTGCATCAAAAGTAGAGATTTTAATACTTTAGAAGGAAAATTACCCTTGTTCAGCATGATATTTAACTTGGCTAAGAACAAGAGTGTTTTAAGAGAACAAGAGTGTTTTAAGAGAACAAGAGTGTTTTAAGAGAACAAGAGTGTTTTAAGAGAACAAGAGTGTTTTAAGAGAACAAGAACAAGAGTGTTTTAAGAGAACAAGAACAAGAGTGTTTTAAGAGAACAAGAGTGTTTTAAGAGACAAGAACAAGAGTGTTTAAGAGAACAAGAACAAGAGTGTTTTAAGAGAACAAGATTGTTTTAAGAGAACAAGAGTGTTTTAAGAGAACAAGAATATGAGTGTTTTAAGAGAACAAGAACAAGAGGTTTAGAAGAGAACAAGAACAAGAGTGTTTTAAGAGAACAAGAACAAGAGTTTTTAAGAGAACAAGAATAAGAGTGTTTAAGAGAACAAGAATAAGAGTGTTTAAGAGAACAAGAGTGCTTTAAGAGAACAAGAACAAGAGTGTTTGAAGAGAACAAGAACAAGAGTGCTTTAAGAGAACAAGAACAAGAGTGTTTTAAGAGAACAAGAACAAGAGTGTTTGAAGAGAACAAGAGTGTTTTAAGAGAACAAGAACAAGAGTGTTTTAAGAGAACAAGAACAAGAGTGTTTTAAGAGAAAAAGAACAAGAGTGTTTTAAGAGAAAAAGAATAAGAGTGTTTTAAGAGAACAAGAACAAAAGTTTTTTAAGAGAACAAGAATAAGAGTGTTTTAAGAGAACAAGAACAAGAGTGTTTTAAGAGAACAAGAACAAGAGTGTTTGAAGAGAACAAGAGTGTTTTAAGAGAACAAGAGCAAGAGTTTTTTAAGAGAACAAGAACAAGAGTGTTTAAGAGAAAAAGAATAAGAGTGTTTAAAAGAACAATAACAAGAGTGTTTTAAGGGAGCAAGAACAAGAGTGTTTTAAGGGAACAAGAATAAGAGTGTTTTAAGAGAACAAGAATAAGAGTGTTTTAAGAGTACAAGAACAAGAGTGTTTTAAGAGAACAAGAACAAGAGTGTTTTAAGAGAACAAGAGTGTTTTAAGAGAACAAGAACAAGAGTGTTTTAAGAGAACAAGAACAAGAGTGTTTTAAGAGAACAAGATTGTTTTAAGAGAACAAGAGTGTTTTAAGAGAACAAGAATATGAGTGTTTTAAGAGAACAAGAACAAGAGTGTTTGAAGAGAACAAGAACAAGAGTGTTTTAAGAGAACAAGAACAAGAGTTTTTTAAGAGAACAAGAATAAGAGTGTTTAAGAGAACAAGAATAAGAGTGTTTAAGAGAACAAGAGTGCTTTAAGAGAACAAGAACAAGAATGTTTGAAGAGAACAAGAGTGTTTTAAGAGAACAAGAACAAGAGTGCTTTAAGAGAACAAGAACAAGAGTGTTTTAAGAGAACAAGAACAAGAGTGTTTGAAGAGAACAAGAGTGTTTTAAGAGAACAAGAACAAGAGTGTTTTAAGAGAACAAGAACAAGAGTGTTTTAAGAGAAAAAGAACAAGAGTGTTTTAAGAGAAAAAGAATAAGAGTGTTTTAAGAGAACAAGAACAAAAGTTTTTTAAGAGAACAAGAATAAGAGTGTTTTAAGAGAACAAGAACAAGAGTGTTTTAAGAGAACAAGAACAAGAGTGTTTGAAGAGAACAAGAACAAGAGTGTTTTAAGAGAACAAGAACAAGAGTTTTTTAAGAGAACAAGAACAAGAGTGTTTAAGAGAAAAAGAATATGAGTGTTTAAAAGAACAATAACAAGAGTGTTTTAAGGGAGCAAGAACAAGAGTGTTTTAAGGGAACAAGAATAAGAGTGTTTTAAGAGAACAAGAATAAGAGTGTTTTAAGAGTACAAGAACAAGAGTGTTTTAAGGGAACAAGAACAAGAGTGTTTTAAGGGAACAAGAATAAGAGTGTTTTAAGAGAACAAGAATAAGAGTGTTTTAAGAGTATAAGAACAAGAGTGTTTTAAGAGTACAAGAACAAGAGTGTTTTAAGGGAACAAGAACAAGAGTGTTTTAGGAGTACAAGAACAAGAGTGTTTTAAGGGAACAAGAACAAGAGTGTTTTAGGGAACAGGAACAAGAGCGTTTTAAGGGAACAAGAACAAGAGTGTTTTAAGAGTACAAGAACAAGAGTGTTTTAAGAGTACAAGAACAAGAGTGTTTTAAGGGTACAAGAACAAGAGCGTTTTAAGGGAACAAGAACAAGAGTGTTTTAAGAGAACAAAAAAAAATAACAAAAAGGCACAATACCGTGACTGGAACAATACACACACAACCAACACATAGAAGAGAGGAGGTTACGACGACGTTTCGGTCCGACTTGGACCATTTACAGAGTCACACTAACACAAAGGAGAGAAGGAGGGAGTATATATAGGCCATCAGACAGGGACGGGAACAAGAGAGGAATTGGTGGAGGAGTAATAGTGGTAGTAGTAGTGGTAGTGGAGTCAGTCATATACTAAGAAAGGGGAGTAGGTACGTAAGTAGGCAAGTAGACAAGTAAGTAGGTAAGAGTAGGCAAGAAGTAGGAAGGAAGAGGCAAGCAAGAGAGCAGGCAAGCAAGACACAGTAAGCAGGCAAGCAGGCAAGCAACAGGCAAGAGGAAGCAAGCAGGCAAGCTAAGTAGGCAGAGGGCAAGTAAGAGTGCTAAGTAGACAAGTAAATAGCAGCAAGTAGGTAAGAAAGTAGGTAAGTAAGTAGGTAAGGTTATTTAGGTAAAGGTACATATAAATACAGTTACATAAAATTATCATACGTAGTGGAAAGTATGTCATGATGCAAGCTCCAATAGTCTGCTTGATCAGGCCATCAAATGTCCAATTTTCAGAAGATCCAACAAAAAAATAATATTGAAAAAAAATTCAACAAGAGAATAATAACCAACAGGATTGTTGGTCAGGGGAAAAAATTATGGTTACAGGAAAAATGTGTCTAATTGGAATATTGTGATCTTGTGTTTTATTATTGTAGAGAGAGAGAGAGAGAGAGAGAGAGAGAGAGAGAGAGAGAGAGAGAGAGAGAGAGAGAGAGAGAGAGAGGAGAGAGAGAGAGAGAGAGAAAAAAAGAGAGAGAGAGAGAGTGAGAGAGAGAGGGAAAGAGAGTGAGAGAGAGAGAGAAAAAAAAAGAGAGAGAGAGAGAGTGAGAGAGAGAGGGAAAGAGAGAGAGAGAGAGAGAGAGTGAGAAACAGAGAGGAGAAAGAGAGAGGAGAGAGGGAGAGAGAGTGAGAGAGAGTGAAGAGAGGAGGGGAGGAGAGAGAGAGTGAAGAGAGTGAGAGAGAGAGTGAGAGAGAGTGAGAGAGAGAGGAGAGAGAGAGTGAGAGAGAAGAGAGAGAGAGAGAGAGAGTGAGAGAGAAGAGAGAGAGAGAGAGAGAGAGAGAGAGAGAGAGAGAGAGAGAGAGAGAGAGAGAGAGAGAGAGAGAGAGAGAGAGAGAGAGAGAGAGAGAGAGAGAGAGAGAGAGAGGAGTGTAAGCAAGAATTTTTTTTCTCTGAAACATGATACTGAAGCTGAAATTATTTTAAAAATATATATATATTTTCTATGTTGAAATGAAATGTGCGTAAATATAAATATATATATATATATATATATATATATATATATATATATATATATATATATATATATATATATATATATATATATATATATATATATATATATATATATATATATATATATATATATATAACTCATTTAAATTAAGTCCTTCCTAAAATTTTCTCTTATACGTTTAAAGATATATTTTTTCATTTATGTTATTGTAAAAATTAATAATTTTGTACCAAAAGAACCTTAGAAAACTTACCTAACCTTATTATAACTAGGGCAGTTTAATTTAGCCTAATCCAACTAAATATACTTTAGATAGTTTACAATAATTTATTAATAAACAAATACAATGAAATATATATTTTTTCGTTGGGTTCACAATGATTTCTGCGAAATTATTGCATACACAAATTTTCGCTTGGCTTATTCGGCAAGAAGAGCGTTGCTATTTAAGCCGAAATCGCAAGTTTTACCTATTCGGCACGATCACAGTAAAGCGGTTTATCACAATATGCAAAATAACCAGTGAAAAAAATACGTGAAATTCCGAACGCTTGTAAGACGTTTCGCTCGTGGGATGATCTTGTAAGACGTCTCGCTCGTGGGATGACCTTGTAAGACGTTTCGCTCGTAAGTTGATCTTGTAAGACGTCTCGCTCATGGGATGATCTTGTAAGACGTCTCGCTCTTGGGATGATCTTGTAAGACGTCTCGCTCATGGGATGATCTTGTAAGACGTCTCGCTCGTGGGATGATCTTGTAAGACGTCTGGCTCATGGGATGATCTTGTAAGACGTTTCGCTCGTGGGATGATCTTGTAAGACGTCTCGCTCATGGGATGATCTTATAAGACGTCTCGCTCATGGGATGATCTTGTAAGACGTCTCGCTCGTGGGATGATCTTGTAAGACGTCTCGCTCATGGGATGATCTTGTAAGACGTCTCGCTCGTGGGATGATCTTGTAAGACGTCTCGCTCGTGGGATGATCTTATAAGACGTCTCGCTCGTGGGATGATCTTATAAGACGTCTCGCTCATTTGATGATCTTATAATACGTCTCGCTGTGGGATGATCTTGTAAGACGTCTCAGCTCGTGGATGATCTTATAAGACGTCTCGCTCGTGGGATGATCTTGTAAGACGTCTCGCTCGTGGGATGATCTTGTAAGACGTCTCGCTCGATGGGATGACTTAAAGACGCCCGTGGATGATCTTAAGACTCGCCTGGATGACTTTAAACTCTGCTCGGATGACTTTAGACGCGCTCTGATGATCTAAGACTCCGCCGGATGATTTTAGCGCCTCTGGAGACTTTAGCTCGTGGGATGATCTTTAAGACGTCTGTTGGATGATTTTAAGACGTCTGTAGAGTCTTGAGACTTAGTCTGGAGATCTATAGCGTCGTTGGGAGATCTTTAAGACGTCTCCTGGGAGACTTTGCGCTCGCTGGGATGATTAAACGCTCGCCTAGTGATTTTAAGACGTCTCGCTCATGGGATGATCTTTAAGACGTCCTCTGGGATGATCTTTAAGACGTCTCGCTCTGGGATGATCTATAAGACGCTCGCTCTGGGATGATCTTTAAGACGTCTCGCTCATGATCTTGTAAGACGTCTCTCTGGTGATTTTTAAGACGTCTCGTCATGGGATGATCTTTAAGACGTCTCGCTCTGGGATGATCTTATAAACGTCTCGCTCTGGATGATCTTGTAAGACGTCTCGCTCGTGGGATGATCTTTAAGACGTCTCGCTCGTGGGATGATCTTGTAAGACTCTCGCTCTGGGATGATCTTTAAACGTCTCGCTCTGGATGATCTTTAAGACGTCTCGCTCGTGGATGATCTTGTAAGACGTCTCGCTCGTGGATGATCTTTAAGACGTCTCCTCGTGGATGATCTTTAAGACGTCTGCTCTGGATGATCTAGAGTCCGCTCGTGGATGATCTTATAAGACGTCTCCTCTGGGATGACTTATAAAGTCTCGCTCGGGATGATCTTGTAAGACGTCTCGCTCGTGGGATGACTTTAAGACGTCTCGCTCTGGGATGATCTTGTAAGACGTCTCGCTCGTGGATGATCTTTAAGACGTCTCGCTCTGGGATGATCTTTAAGACGTCTCGCTCTGGGATGATCTTGTAAGAGTCTCGCTCGTGGGATTATCTTATAAGATCTCGCCTATGATGACTTAAACGTCTCGCTCGGATGATCTTTAAACGTCTCCTCGTGGGATGATCTTGTAAGACGTCGCTCGTGGGATGATCTTGAAGACGTCTCGCTCTGGGATGATCTTAGACGTCTCGCCTGGGATGATCTTGTAAGACGTCTCGCTCGTGGGATGACTAAAGACGTCTCGCTCGTGGATGATCTTTAAGACGTCTCCTCGTGGATGATCTTATAAGACGTCTCGCTCTGGATGATCTTGTAAGGTCTCGCTCGTGGATGATCTTTAAGACGTCTCGCTCGTGGGATGATCTTAACGTCTCGCTGTGGATGATCTTGTAAGACGTCTCGCTCGTGGGATGACTTTAAGACGTCTCGCTCTGGGATGATCTTTAAGACGTCTGCTCGTGGATGATCTTAAAGACGTCTCGCTCTGGGATGATCTTAAGACGTCTCGCTCGTGGGATGACTTTAAGACGTCTCATAAGGATGATCTTATAAACGTCTCGCTTGTGGATGATCTTGTAAGACGTCTCGCTCGTGGGATGATCTTTAAGACGTCGCCTGGGATGATCTTAAGACGTCTGCTCGTGGGATGATCTTTAAGACGTCCGCTGGATGATCTGTAAGACGTCTCGCTCGTGGGATGATCTTTAAGACGCTCTACTCGGGATGACTTATAAGCGCCCGTGGGATGATCTTGAAGACGTCTCGCTCTGGGATGACTTATAAGACGTCGCTCTGGATGATCTTGAAGACGTTCGCTCGTGGATGATCTTTAAGACGTCTCGCTCTGGGATGATCTTAAGACGCTCGCTATGGATGATCTTGTAAGACGTCTCCTCGTGGGATGATCTTGTAAGACGTCTCGCTCTGGGATGATTTTAAAGACGTCTCGCTCGGGATGATCTTGTAAGACGTCTCGCCAGGATGATCTTATAAACGTCTCGCTCGTGGATGATCTTTAAGACGTCTCGCCGTGGATGATCTTATAAGACGTCTCGCTCGTGGGATGATCTTGTAAGACGTCTCGCTCTGGGATGATCTTTAAACGTCCGCTCTGGGAGATCTTGTAAGACGTCTCGCTCGTGGGATGATCTTGAAGACGTCTCGCTCTTGGATGATCTTAAAGACGTCTCACTCGTGGGATGATCTTTAAGACGTCTCGCTCGTGGATGATTTGTAAGATGTCTCGCTCGGGGATGATCTTTAAGACGTCTCGCTCGTGGATGATCTTATAAACGTCTCGCTCGTGGGATGATCTTGTAAGACGTCTCGCTCGTGGGTGATTTGTAAGACGTCTCGTTCTGGGATGATCTTGTAAGACGTCTCGCTCGTGGATGATCTTTAAGACGTCTCGCTCGTGGGATGATCTTGTAAGACGTCTCGCTCGGGGATGATCTTGTAAGAGTCTCGCTCGTGGATTATCTTATAAGACGTCTCGCTCGTATGATGATCTTATAAACGTCTCGCTCGTGGATGATCTTGTAAGACGTCTCGCTCGTGGGATGATCTTGTAAGACGTCTCGCTCGTGGGATGATCTTATAAGACGTCTCGCTCGTGGGTCTCGCTCATGGGATGATCTTATAAACGTCTCGCTCGTGGGATGATCTTATAAGACGTCTCGCTCGTGGGATGATCTTTAAGACGTCTCGCTCGTGGGATGATCTTGTAAGACGTCTCGCTCTGGGATGATCTTTAACGTCTCGCTCATGGGATGATCTTGTAAGACGTCTCGCTCGTGGATGATCTTGATAAGACGTCTCGCTCGTGGATGATCTTAAGACGTCTCCTCGTGGGATGATCTTATAAGACGTCTCGCTCGTGGGATGATCTTGTAAGATGTCTCGCTCGTGGGATGATCTTATAAGACGTCTCGCTCGTGGGATGATCTTATAACACGTCTCGCTCGTGGGATGATCTTGTAAGACGTCTCGCTCGTGGGATGATCTTGTAAGACGTCTCGCTCGTGGGATGATCTTGTAAGACGTCTCGCTCGTTGGATGATCTTATAGACGTCTCGCTCGTGGATGATCTTGTAAGACGTCTCGCTCGTGGGATGATCTTGAAGAGGTCTCGCTCGTGGGATTATCTTATAAGACGTCTCGCTCGTATGGATGATCTTTAAACGTCTCGCTCGTGGGATGATCTTGTAAGACGTCTCGCTCGTGGGATGATCTTGTAAGACGTCTCGCTCGTTGGATGATCTTATAAGACGTCTCGCTCGTGGGATGATCTTGTAGGACGTCTCGCTCATGGGATGATCTTGTAAGACGTCTCGCTCGTGGGATGAACTTATAAGACGTCTCGCTCGTAGGATGATCTTGTAAGACGTCCGCTCGTGGATGATCTTGTAAGACGTCTCGCTCATGGGATGATCTTGTAAGACGTCTCGCTCGTGGGATGAACTTATAAGACGTGTCGCTCGTGGATGATCTTGTAAGACGTCTCGCTCGTGATGATCTTATAAGACGTCTCGCTCGTGGGATGATCTTGTAAGACGTCTCGCTCGTGGGATGATCTTGCTAAGACGTCTCGCTCGTGGGATGATCTTGTAAGACGTCTCGCTCGTGGATGATCTTGTAAGACGTCTCGCTCGTTGGATGATCTTATAAGACGTCTCGCTCGTGGGATGATCTTATAAGACGTCTCGCTCGTGGGATGATCTTGTAAGACGTCTCGCTCGTGGGATGATCTTGTAAGACGTCTCGCTCATGGGATGATCATATAAGACGTCTTGCTCGTGGGATGAACTTATAAGACGTCTCACTCATGGGATGATCTTATAAGACGTCTCGCTTGGGATGATCTTGTAAGACGTCTCGCTCGTGGGATGATCTTGTAAGACGTCTCGCTAGGATGATCTATAAGACGTCTCGCTCGTGGGATGATCTTTAAGACGTCTCGCTGTGGATGATCTGTAAGACGTCTCGCTCGTGGGAAGATCTTATAAACGTCTCGCTCGTGGATGATCTTGTAAGACGTCTCGCTCGTGGGATGATCTTTAAGACGTCTCGCTCGTGGGATGATCTTGTAAGACGTCTCGCTCGTGGATGACTTATAAGACGTCTCGCTGTGGGATGATCTTTAAGACGTCTCGCTCGTGGGATGACTTATAAGACGTCTCGCTCGTGGATGATCTTGTAAGACGTCTCGCTCGTGGATGATCTTATAAGACGTCTCGCTCGTGGATGATCTTGTAAGACGTCTCGCTCGTGGGATGACTTGTAAGACGTCTCGCTCGTTGGATGTCTTTAAGACGTCTCGCTCGTGGATGATCTTTAAGACGTCTCGCTCGTGGATGATCTTTAAGACGTCTCGCTCGTGGGATGATCTTTAAGACGTCTCGCTCTGGGATGATCTTAAGACGTCTCGCTCGTGGGATGATCTTTAAGACGCTCCTCATGGGATGATCTTATAAGACGTCTGCTTGTGGATGATCTTTAAGACGTCTCGCTCGTGGATGATTTGTAAGACGTCTCGCTCGTGGATGATCTTTAAGACGTCTCGCTCGTGGATGATCTTTAAGACGTCTCGCTCGTGGGATGATCTTTAAGAGTCTCGCTCGTGGGATGATCTTATAAGACGTCTCGCTCGTGGGATGATCTTATAAGACGTCTCGCTCGTGGGATGATCTTGTAAGACGTCTCGCTCGTGGGATGATCTTGTAAGACGTCTCGCTCGTGGGATGATCTTATAAGACGTCTCGCTCGTGGGATGATCTTGTAAGACGTCTCGCTCTGATGATCTTTAAGACGTCTCGCTCGTGGGATATCTTATAAGACGTCTCGCTCGTGGGATGATCTTGTAAGACGTCTCGCTCGTGGATGATCTTGTAAGACGTCTCGCTCGTGGATGACTTTAAGACGTCTCGCTGTGGGATGATCTTGTAAGCGTCTCGCTCGTGGATGACTTATAAGACGTCTCGCTCGTGGATGATCTTGTAAGACGTCTCGCTCCTGGGATGATCTTGTAAGACGTCTCGCTCGTGGATGATCTTTAAGACGTCTCGCTCGTGGATGACTTTAAGACGTCTCGCTCTGGGAGTCTTATAAGACGTCTCGCTCTGGGATGATCTTATAAGACGTCTCGCTCGTGGGATGATCTTTAAGACGTCTCGCTCGTGGGATGATCTTATAAGACGTCTCGCTCGTGGGATGATCTTTAAGACTCTCGCTCGTGGATGATCTTATAAGCGTCTGCTCTGTGGGATGATCTTATAAGACGTCTCGCTCGTGGGATGATCTTGTAAGACGTCTCGCTCGTGGGATGATCTTGTAAGACGTCTCGCTCGTGGGATGATCTTATAAGACGTCTCGCTCGTGGATGATCTTGTAAGACGTCTCGCTCTGGGATGATCTTGTAAGACGTCTCGCTCGTGGGATGATCTTTAAGACGTCTCGCTCGTGGATGATCTTGTAAGACGTCTCGCTCGTGGGATGATCTTGTAAGACGTCTCGCTCGTGGGATGATCTTGTAAGAGTCTCGCTCGTGGGATTATCTTATAAGACGTCTCGCTCGTAATGATCTTATAAACGTCTCGCTCGTGGGATGATCTTGTAAGACGTCTCGCTCGTGGGATGATCTTGTAAGACGTCTCGCTCGTGGATGATCTTTAAGACGTCTCGCTCGTGGATGATCTTGTAAGACGTCTCGCTCATGGGATGATCTTGTAAGACGTCTCGCTCGTGGGATGAACTTATAAGACGTCTCGCTCGTGGGATGATCTTGTAAGACGTCTCGCTCGTGTGATGATCTTATAAGACGTCTCGCTCGTGGGATGATCTTGTAAGACGTCTCGCTCGTGGGATGATCTTGTAAGACGTCTCGCTCTGGGATGATCTTTAAGCGTCTCGCTCGTTGGATGAGCTTATAAGACGTCTCGCTCGTGGGATGATCTTGTAAGACGTCTCGCTCGTGGGATGATCTTATAAGACGTCTCGCTCGTGGGATGATCTTGTAAGACGTCTCGCTCATGGGATGATCTTGTAAGACGTCTCGCTCGTGGGATGAACTTATAAGACGTCGCCTCTGGGATGATCTTGTAAGACGTCTCGCTCGTGTGATGATCTTATAAGACGTCTCGCTCGTGGGATGATCTTGTAAGACGTCTCGCTCGTGGGATGATCTTGTAAGACGTCTCGCTCGTGGGATGATCTTGTAAGACGTCTCGCTCGTGGGATGATCTTGTAAGACGTCTCGCTCGTTGGATGATCTTATAAGACGTCTCGCTCGTGGGATGATCTTATAAGACGTCTCGCTCGTGGGATGATCTTGTAAGACGTCTCGCTCGTGGGATGATCTTGTAAGACGTCTCGCTCATGGGATGATCATATAAGACGTCTCGCTCGTGGGATGACTTTAAGACGTCTCACTCTGGGATGATCTTGTAAGACGTCTCGCTCGTGGGATGATCTTGTAAGACGTCTCGCTCGTGGGATGATCTTGTAAGACGTCTCGCTCATGGGATGATCATATAAGACGTCTCGCTCGTGGGATGATCTTATAAGACGTCTCGCTTGTGGGATGATCTTGTAAGACGTCTCGCTCGTGGGAAGATCTTATAAGACGTCTCGCTCGTGGGATGATCTTGTAAGACGTCTCGCTCGTGGGATGATCTTGTAAGATGTCTCGCTCGTGGGATGATCTTATAAGACGTCTCGCTCAGGATGATCTTATAACACGTCTCGCTCGTGGGATGATCTTGTAAGACGTCTCGCTCGTGGGATGATCTTGTAAGACGTCTCGCTCGTGGGATGATCTTATAAGACGTCTCGCTCGTGGGATGATCTTGTAAGACGTCTCGCTCGTGGGATGATCTTGTAAGACGTCTCGCTCATGGGATGATCATATAAGACGTCTCGCTCGTGGGATGATCTTATAAGACGTCTCACTCATGGGATGATCTTATAAGACGTCTCGCTTGTGGGATGATCTTGTAAGACGTCTCGCTCGTGGGATGATCTTGTAAGACGTCTCGCTCGTGGGATGATCTTATAAGACGTCTCGCTCGTGGGATGATCTTGTAAGACGTCTCGCTCGTGGGATGATCTTGTAAGATGTCTCGCTCGTGGGATGATCTTATAAGACGTCTCGCTCGTGGGATGATCTTATAAGACGTCTCGCTCGTGGGATGATCTTGTAAGACGTCTCGCTCGTGGGATGATCTTGTAAGACGTCTCGCTCGTGGGATGATCTTATAAGACGTCTCGCTCGTGGGATGATCTTGTAAGACGTCTCGCTCATGTAATGATCTTATAAGACGTCTCGCTCGTGGGATAATCTTATAAGACGTCTCGCTCGTGGGATGATCTTGTAAGACGTCTCGCTCGTGGGATGATCTTGTAAGACGTCTCGCTCGTGGGATGATCTTGTAAGACGTCTCGCTCGTGGGATGATCTTGTAAGGCGTCTCGCTCGTGGGATGAGCTTATAAGACGTCTCGCTCGTGGGATGATCTTGTAAGACGTCTCGCTCGTGGGATGATCTTGTAAGACGTCTCGCTCGTGGGATGATCTTATAAGACGTCTCGCTCGTGGGATGATCTTATAAGACGTCTCGCTCTTGGGAAGATCTTATAAGACGTCTCGCTCGTGGGATGATCTTATAAGACGTCTCGCTCGTGGGATGATCTTATAAGACGTCTCGCTCGTGGGATGATCTTGTAAGACATCTCGCTCATGGGATGATCTTGTAAGGCGTCTCGCTCGTGGGATGATCTTATAAGACGTCTCGCTCGTGGGATGATCTTGTAAGACGTCTCGCTCGTGGGATGATCTTGTAAGACGTCTCGCTCGTGGGATGATCTTATAAGACGTCTCGCTCGTGGGATGATCTTGTAAGACGTCTCGCTCTTGGGATGATCTTGTAAGACGTCTCGCTCGTGGGATGATCTTGTAAGGCGTCTCGCTCGTGGGATGAGCTTATAAGACGTCTCGCTCGTGGGATGATCTTGTAAGACGTCTCGCTCGTGGGATGATCTTGTAAGACGTCTCGCTCGTGGGATGATCTTATAAGACGACTCGCTCATGGGATGATCTTGTAAGACGTCTCGCTCGTGTGATGATCTTATAAGACGTCTCGCTCGTGGGATGATCTTGTAAGACGTCTCGCTCGTGGGATGATCTTGTAAGACGTCTCGCTCGTGGGATGATCTTATAAGACGTCTCGCTCGTGGGATGATCTTGTAAGACGTCTCGCTCGTGGGATGATCTTGTAAGGCGTCTCGCTCGTGGGATGAGCTTATAAGACGTCTCGCTCGTGGGATGATCTTGTAAGACGTCTCGCTCGTGGGATGATCTTGTAAGACGTCTCGCTCGTGGGATGATCTTATAAGACGTCTCGCTCGTGGGATGATCTTATAAGACGTCTCGCTCGTGGGAAGATCTTATAAGACGTCTCGCTCGTGGGATGACCTTATAAGACGTCTCGCTCGTGGGATGATCACGCACATGTTCCATAAACACTAAACATGAAGGCTTGAGCCTAGCAGTTGATCTGTCCTGGAAGATCCATCAATATATTCAACAGTTCTGGCCCTGAGCTGCCTCCTCACCTGACACATATACTGATAACATAAGAAGGAGCACTGCAGCAGGCCTACTGGCTCATGCTAGGCACGTCCAAGTCACACTATACAGTAGACCAATGCATGTTGTCAGGAATCCAACTATTGAACTTATTAAAAGACTTGTAAAGTACAGTAATTCCTGAGAATAATACGAGAAGAATATTGTGGATAATATTCACTAAACAAGTTATTTAACCTATTTTTAATGATGAAATAGATAAAACTGATTGAAATAGATTCAATTCAGTCATTAGGAAATGTTATTCACATTATACTTACGTATGTCTGTACTTTACAAAGGTTTTGTAAACTCAAAGGTTCGATCCCTGACAGCCTACAGTCACTCTCTAGTACATAAATACACGTATACAGAATTTAAGTGTCAGTACACTGGGTGAGTAGGTTATACATGAGAACATAAGAAACGAGGAACACTGCAGCAGGCCGACTGGCCCATACTAGGCAGGTCCTTCTCAAATCCAAACCTACTAATAAAAATATTCGCACAACCCATTTTCCACCTTACCCAAAGAACAGGAGAGTGAAGGTGACATAGTTAGACAGTGTTAGAGAAGGTGACATAGTTAGACAGTGTTAGAGAAGGTGACATAGTTAGACAGTGTTAGAGAAGGTGACATAGTTAGACAGTGTTAGAGAAGGTGACATAGTTAGACAGTGTTAGAGAAGGTGACATAGTTAGACAGTGTTAGAGAAGGTGACATAGTTAGACAGTGTTAGAGAAGGTGACATAGTTAGAGTAGTGCTAGTTAGACATGTTAGATGTTGTGTATAATGGGGCTCCTGGAAAGTTTTTCAGGTGGTGTTGTAATGGTGACTGACAGACAGTGGTAATATAATGGTGACTGACAGTGTAGGTGGTGATATAATGGTGACTGAGAGACAGTGTAGGTGATACAGGTGATTCTGCCAGACTAAAATACACGGTATTTACAGGTAACCTTGGTATTAAAATTTAGACACATGTTCAACATCTGGGTATCTTTATTGTAGACGTTTCGCCATCCAGTGGCTTTATCAATACAAATTCTAGGACATAATATGAAGACTGTAGAACTATATACAAAAGATGAGGTAATCAGTCCATCAGTCTTGGAGTTGGTGTGAAGAACACCGTAGTCGTGAAGACTCTGCATTGCATACCATCTTCTCGGTATTGTATACCATTCATGAACATACCATTATTGTACAACCTTGGTATTCCCTATAGATGGTATTACACCACTACAAACAAACTACGGTACGGGTGGTTTCACAACTCACTGCCGCTAGTTCAATCCCCACTCGTGTGTTCACACCATCAAAGGGAAGAATGTCAACAAAAGAAACTGGTGTTTTACATTATCTGGTGTTTTTTCTGCTCCTCTGAAAGGCTCAGTGTGGAGAACTGAGGCAGTATCGACGCTGAAGCGTCTTCCAGTAAAGTCGAGTTGAGAGATATTGACAGCTGCAGCTGACAGCACCTAAGGTACGGCCAGGGACCTCTTAAATGACTCTAACATTTCATTTTCTATTTTTTAACCTGTGTATCAATATCTGAGTCACAGATACAGTGAGAGAATCGTGTATGTAGTGACCCGACTTACACAAAGAGCAACGCGTGTGTGTGTGTGTGTGTGTTTTTGTGTGGTGCGTGCGTGTGTGTGTGTGTGTTTGTGTGTGTGTGTTTGTGTGTGTGTCAGTTTGTTTGTGTGTGTGTGTGTACTCACCTAGTTGTACTCACCTAGTTGAGGTTGCAGAGGTCGAGTCATAGCTCCTGGCCCCTCCTCTTCACTGGTCGCTACTGGGTCACTCTCCCTGCGCCATGAGCTTTATCATGCCTCTTCTTAAAGCTATGAATGGATCCTGCCTCCACTACATCATTTCCCAAACTATTCCACTTCCCGACCACTCTGTGACTGAAGAAATACTTCCTAACATCCCAGTGATTCATCTGAGTCTTCAACTTCCAACTGTGTCCCCTTGTTGCTGTGTCCCATCTCTGGAACATTCTCTCTCTGTCCACCTTGTCAATTCCTCTCAGTATTTTATATGTCGTTATCATGTCCCCCCTATTTCTCCTAGTCCTCCGGGACTAGTCTTGTTGCAAACCTTTGCACTTTCTCTAGTTTCTTTACATGCTTGGCTAGGTGTGAGTTCCACACTGGTGCTGCATACTCCAGTATGGGCCTAACGTACACAGTGTACAGGGTTCTGAACGATTCCTTATTAAGATGTCGGAATGCTGTTCTTAGGTTTGCTAGATGCCCGTATGCTGCAGCTGTTATTTGGTTGAAGTGCGCCTCAGGAGATGTGCCTGTTGTTATACTCACCCCAAGATCTTTTTCCTTGAGTGAGGTTTGTAGCCTCTGTCCCCCTAGACTGTACTCCTTTTACGGTCTTCTTTGCCCTTCCCCAATCTTCATGACTTTGCACTTGTTGGGGTTGAACTCCAGGAGCCAATTGCTGGACCAGGCTTGCAGCCTGTCCAGGTCCCTTTGTAGTTCTGCCTGGTCCTCTTCCGATTGAATTCTTCTCGTCAACTTCACATCATCTGCAAACAGGGACACTTCGGAGTCTATTCCTTCCGTCATGTCGTTCACAAATACCAGAAACAGCACCGCCTCTCCGTCTTGCTGGAGTCCCTTCTGTCTCCTCTATGAACACTTCTTTGAATCTCATGTTAGTTCCTCACACACTTCGCGGTCGTTTCTTGTGATCTCTCCTTCCTTCCTCAGCCTGATCACCTGGTCCTTGACTGTTGTGTGTGTGTGTGTGTGTTGTGTGTGTGTGTGTGTGTGTTATTGAGCTGATTCTAACACATAGTGCATGTATACTAGTATATATCAATGACGGTTCTCATACGGTGACCATTATGTGTATCTGAATTTCCTCACACACACACACACACAATCTTCATCACATTCCTTGAAACTGGGTAACTACCTGAGGTATGGAAGAAAGCAAATGTAGTTCCCATTTTTTAGAAAGGAGACAGAAACGAGGCACTAAATTATATACCAGTGTCACTGACGTGTATAGTATGTAAAGTCATGGAGAACATTATCAGGAGGAAAGTGGTAGAGCACCTGGAACGGAACAAGATTATAAACGACAACCAGCACGGATTCATGGAAGGCAAATCCTGTGTCACAAACCTTCTGGATTTCTATGACAAGGTAACAGAAGTAAGACACGAGAGAGAGGGGTGAGTTGATTGCATTTTCTTGGATTGCAGTAATGCCTTCGACACAGTTCCTCACAAGAGATTAGTGCAGAAGCTAGAGGATCAGGTTTGTAAAGCAGGAAGAGCATTGCAATGGATCAGAGAATACCTGACAGGGAGACAACAACGGGTCATGGTACGTGATGAGGTATCACAGTGGGCGCCTCTGACAAGCGGGGTCCCACAGGGGTCAGTCCTAGGACCAGTGCTATTCTTGGTATATGTGAATGACATGATGGAAGGAATAGACTCAGAAGTGTCCCTGTTCGCAGATGATGTGAAGTTAATAAGGAGAATTAAATCAGATGAGGATCAGGCAGGACTTCAAAGAGACCTGGACAGGCTGGACACGTGGTCCAGCAACTGGCTTCTCAAATTTAACCCCGCTAAATGCAAAGTCATGAAGATCGGAGAAGGACAAAGAAGACCGCAGACAGAGTATAGGCTAGGTGGCCAAAGACTGCAAACCTCGCTCAAATAGAAAGATCTTGGGGTGAGTTTAACACCAAGCACGTCTCCGGAAGCACACATCAACCAGATAACTGCTGCAGCATATGGGCGACTGACAAACCTGAGAATAGCGTTCCGATACCTTAGTAAGGAATTGTTCAAGACACTGTACACCGTGTACGTCAGGCCCATACTAGAGTATGGGCCTGACGTATGGGCCATACCTGGTCAAGCATGTCAAGAAATTAGAGAAAGTGCAAAGGTTTGCGACAAGGTTAGTTCCAGACCTAAGGGAAATGTCCTACGAAGAAAGGTTATGGGAAATCGGCCTGAGAACACTGGAGGACAGGAGGGTTAGCGGAGACATGATAACGACATACAAAATACTGCGTGGGATAGACAAGGTGGATAGAGACAGGATGTTCCAGAGAGGGGACACAGAAACAAAGGGTCACAATTGGAAGTTGAAGAGTCAGATGAGTCAAAGGGATGTTAGGAAGTATTTCTTCAGCCATAGAGTAGTCAGGAAGTGGGATAGTCTAGCAAGTGATGTAGTGGAGGCAGGAACCATACATAGCTTTAAGACGAGGTATGATAAAGCTCATGGAGTAGGGAGAGAGGGGGCCCAGTAGCGATCAGTGAAGAGGCAGGGCCAGGAGCTGAGTCTCGACCCTTGCAACCACAATTAGGTGAGTACAATTGAGTACACACACACACACACACACACATACACACACACACACACACAGCATAATGAGTGTGCATGAATAAATTCATACAGAGTTTCCTGTGTGTAACTTCTATGACGCTTATAACATTGTTGCCTTAGTCATATGACTACTGTGTTGCTGGATCTATCTAAAGTGTTGCTGGAACTATATAGTGTTGCTGGAACTATATAAAGTGTTGCTGGAACTATATAAAGTGTTGCTGGAACTATTCAGAGTGTGTGGAACTATCTAGAGTGTTGCTGGAACTATCTAGAGTGTTTCTGGAACTATCTAGAGTGTTGCTGGAACTATCTAGAGTGTTTGGAACTATATAAAGTGTTGCTGGAACTATATAAAGTGTTGCTGGAACTATATAAAGTTCTGCTGGAACTATATAAAGTGTTGCTGGAACTATTCAGAGTGTTTGGAACTATCCAGAGTGTTTGGAACTATCCAGAGTGTTTGGAACTATCTAGAGTGTTGCTGGAACTATCTAGAGTGTTGCTGGAACTATCCAGAGTGTTTGGAACTATCTAGAGTGTTACTAGAACTATCTAGAGTGTTGCTGGAACTATCCAGAGTGTTTTGGAACTATCTAGAGTGTTGCTGGAACTATCCAGAGTGTTTGGAACTATCTAGAGTGTTACTAGAACTATCTAGAGTGTTACTAGAACTATCTAGAGTGTTTCTGGAACTATCCAGAGTGTTTGGAACTATCTAGAGTGTTGCTGGAACTATCCAGAGTGTTTGGAACTATCTAGAGTGTTGTTGGAACTATCTAGAGTGTTACTAGAACTATCTAGAGTGTTTTGAACTAAGAAGGTTGTTGCCAATCTTCTTAGGAAAAGTATAATAGAAAAAGACAATAATAACAAGAAAAATAAACACTTTATTTTAATAGAATGAAATTTAAATAATAAATACGTAAATATGACTATAATAATCCTATCTTAAGAAAAATGAAAACAAAAAATATATATATCTGATCCAAAGCTAGATATTTACATGTGTTGATCTTGTTAACACAGAAGCAATGAATTCATGTTAGACTCCGTGGTGGTGGTGGTGGTGGTGTTTTTGTTGTTGTTGTTGTTGCTGCATCGATGTTTCCCAAACATCGAACAGTTTTCCAACATCCACAATGTCACAAATGATATCAGGGACTCTGGTGAAGGTTGTCCCCTGGTAAAGTACAGTTGCCTGAGGTGTCTAGAGTGTGGACTTAGAAACTACTGGCTTAGTGAAGAATTGGTGGTAACGACTCTGTTTCTCACTTGGTGAGTACGCCCCCCCCCCCCCACTCAGCCTTGAATCCGATGATCCGAGCGGACACAGAGGACTGTGAAAGAAACCACAAGAATTACTCACCACTCTAGCATTAATTTACATAGTAGGCATAAGGCCTTTAAAAGAAATGGTGAAACTGTAATAAATAACTTTACCAAAAAACAAGGCAGGACAGAAGTTAATGTTGCTTAACATGAGTGAAGCTCCAAACAAATTAAAGAGTGAAGCTCTTGAACATAAAATTTTGAAGATACGAGCAGCCGTGAAGTACTTACAGTGAGGTCGAGCGTGGTCAGTCGAGTGATTTCAACCTGTGGTCAGAGCCCAGCATTACACCTCTCACCGGGTGGAAAAAGGATGGTGGGTATAGCAGCAGCGAGACACTCACCCCACCTTAACCAGCAAACTACCACTCAACCATCACTCTACATACCTTCACACTTTCATCACTCCTATCTATGGACTTTTCCCTCACAGGAACTATCTAGAATGTTGCTGGAACTATCTAGAATGTTGCTGGAACTATCTAGAGTGTTTGCTGGAACTATCTAGAGTGTTGCTGGAACTATCTAGAGTGTTGCTGGAACTATCTAGAGTGTTGCTGGAACTATCTAGAGTGTGGCTGGAACTATCTAGAGTGTTGCTGGAACTATCTAGAGTGTGGCTGGAACTATCCAGTGTATTGCTTGAACTGTCTAGAGCAGCGGTTCTTAACTTGGGGGTCGTGACCCCCTGGGGGGGGTCGTTTGGGGTTTCTCGGGGGGGGGGTCACAAAGGGTTCGGGAGAATATAATTTATTTTCATATATTTGAATTAGCCAGTTGGGCTTTTACCAGTTTGGTGAGTGACAACACTGATGCTACAGTAAACACATCAACCATAACCGGTGAGTCAGTTCGTAGGTACGGTGGGGGATGTCCGTATGTCACTCTTGCTCCGTGACTCCCAAGGCGATTTCCTGTTTGCGCTGTCTGCCAAGAAGCGTACGTACAATGAAGCCTTTCTCAAGATGGGTTTCACAAGCATCATTCAGAACTCTGTGGTCAAGACGCAGTGTGTCGTTTGCACCAAAGTTTTGAGACACGAGAGTATGAAGCCAAGCAAACTGAAGGTCAGTTTGAGTCTTGCCACAGCCATCCGGGGGTCATAGGACGAAAAAGGTTAAAACCACTGATCTAGAGTGTTGCTGGAACTATCTAGAGTATTGCTGGAACTATCCAATGTCTTGCTGGAACTATCTAGTGTGTTGCTGGATCTATCCAATGGGTTGCTGGAACTTTTGTAGTGTTGCTGGAACTATCCAGTGTGCTTCTGGAACTATCTAGTGTGTTGCTGGATCTATCCAATGTGTTGCTGGAACTTTTGTAGAGTGTTGCTGGAACTATCTAGTGTGTTGCTGGAACTATCTAGTGTGTTGCTGGATCTATCCAATGTGTTGCTGGAACTTTTGTAGAGTGTTGCTGGAACTATCCAATGTGTTGCTGGAACTATCTAGTGTGTTGCTGGATCTATCCAATGTGTTGCTGGAACTTTTGTAGTGTTGCTGGAACTATCCAGTGTGCTTCTGGAAGTATCTAGAGTGTTGCTGGAACTATCCAATGTGTTGCTGGAACTTTTGCAGAGTGTTGCTGGAACTATCCAGTGTGTTGCTGGAACTATCCAATGTGTTGCTGGAACTATCCAATGTGTTGCTGTAACTTTTGTGGAGAATGGGCTCCTACGATAACGTGGACTGTATGTTACTTAACTTATTGATGAATCCAAGATGTCGCAGCCTTCCCCAACACCTGCAGAGGATCCATATATTGCCACACTCTCCACAGGGCTGTATGGAAAAAATATCACACATGGTTTATTATAATATATTGCCCCAAAGGAGCGTATGTCCATATTTCAGTCTTAGATGGACTGAAAGGCGTTTTACTCACTGTTTTGGACTTAAAAGTCCACGCATAACCGCCGTCCCTAGGTAAAAATTTAATGTTCTTGAATACAAGAACTGCGCAGTCCCCTGTTTTGACCAGAACATCAAATTCTTACCTTGCTCGTGTAACTTTGAGCGATGGTGTTGGCTCCACCATATACGGCAGAAATGCTGTCTTGATTGTAGAATGCCGCTGAAGAATCACCGTCTTGTTTCGATGGAGTTCACTTGCGATTGTCTCTACGTTTCTCCTTTTTGCAGTCTGAAGCTGCGCACACTTCTGAATATACTGCAATGTTGATGTTATTCACTAAACACGCTGGAATAGAGTTCTTATCTCATTTCCCGACGTTAGTGGAGATTAAATGATATAACGGACGCGAACGAGTAATGTCTATGTTGATTTACGTCGCCTCGCGCCGCATGACCCCTCGAGTCGTATGACCCGTTCTTGCGGTGGCCAAATTCAATCTGCCCGCTCGTGCTGCCTTTTGCAGTCTCGTGCAGCCATGTGGTGCCACGAGGTGCCTCTTGGTGCTGTGGTCAGCACAATTCTTGACACACTGTTGACAGTACATCTGGCTTGAATTAAATTGTTTATGCAGCCAGACGTGCCTCCTCTGGCCCTTTCCTAAGGGTGGAAAGGGTGAGGGCCCTTACCAAGGGTAGTAAGGGCGCATACCCCCCTCCTTTGGAGAATTTTCTCCACACTGGGGGGCAGCGAAAGTTCACTGAAAGTGAACTACTCATCGCTTAACATTAATTTGATTTTCTCACTCGCCATCACTGCTGCTTGTCTTTTCTGAACAGCTTCAGTCTGTGTGGTTTCTGGAGAATCACTAATTATATTTTTGTTTTCAACACTGTGTAATTCTAACGGCACTAATTTATCTATGGTCCGCTTATTCACTACACCTTTGCTCAAAATTTTCAACTGTCCTGATGATTCCATTTGTATCAGGATATATGGTCACAATTTTTCCAAGAGGCCAATGGGACCTCGGACCATCATTGTTAATAATCACTATG
>WNWK01028641.1:0-25181 GCA_009830355.1 Cherax destructor | reverse complement strand
ATTGTCCTGGAAACCTCACATTACCTCTCTGAAGGCGACGTCATAGCCGGCTGAACCTCCTTAAAACCCTCGCACATCTTTCATGGGGGGCTGATCGTAGAACTCTCCTTCGCCTACATTCGGCCCTAATTCTATCGAAACTCGATTATGGTGACCAGATATATTCGGCAGCCTCTCCTACCACTCTTTCCAGCCTTAATCCCATCCATCACCAGGGATTACGCTTATGCCTTGGGGCTTTTCGTTCTTCCCCGGTTGAGAGCCTCTATGTAGAAGCGAACATTCCATCCTTGTCCGATCGTCGTGATGCACATTGCATTCGCTATTATGTTCGCTCTCATGACCTCCGCAATCCTTCCATGTATAGGATTGTCACAGATGTTAGTAGGTGCTCTTTATTTGTTCGTCGCCCCTGCTTACTTCGTCCCTTTTCTCTTCGTCTACATTCACTCGTGTCTTCCCTTCAGCTCCCACCTCTATATGTTCATGTGACATCTCCCTTTCCCCTACCCCCTTGGGAAGTTCCTGCTGTCCGTGTCTGTTCTATTCCTCTACCTTGCGTGAAAGCTCAACTACCTACAGCGGCTTCTCGCTCTTTCTTTCTAGACCATTTCCGTTCTCATTCCCATGCCATCGCAGTATACACCGATGGTTCAAAGTCATCTGACGGCGTCGGATTCGCAGCAGTGTTTCCGGACAGCGTCGTACGAGGGCATCTATTACCCTCGGCTAGCATATTTACGGCCGAATTGTATGCCATTCTTGTGGCACTTATCCGTATTGCATCTATGCCTGTATCACCATTTGTGGTCGTTTCAGAGTCCCTTAGTGCTTTACAGGCTATCCGTAAAATTGATACACCTCACCCCCTAGTTCTTCGTATCCACCTTTGGTTACGCCGTATCTTTAGCAAGCATAAAGATATTGTCTTTTGTTGGGTCCTTGGTCATGTTGACGTACAGGGCAATGAACAGGCAGACACTGCTGCGCGGTCAGCAGTACATGACCTTCCAGTTTCATATAGAGGTGTTCCTTTCACGGACTATTTTGCGGTCATTGCTACCCACCTTCGCACCCGTTGGCAACAACGCTGGTCTGACCTGCTGAATAACAAACTTCATTCTATTAAACCGGTTATAGGTTTCTGGCCTTCTTCTTGTCACCAATGTCGAGGTTGGGAGACTACACTCTCCCGTCTTCGCATCGGCCACACTCGTCTTACTCACGGGTATCTCATGGAGAGGCTCCCTGCCCCTCTCTCTGAGCATTGTCAGGTTCCAGTGTCTGTTCGACATATCCTGTTGGACTGCCCACTCTATCAACGAGTACGCAGAATTTACCTCCAACGACATCTTCGCTCTGCGGCCCTTTCTTTACCTTCCCTTCTTGCAGATGGACCCTCCTTTAATCCTGACTCTCTCATTGACTTTTTGACAGAAACTGACTTACTACACAAACTCTGAAGATTATACCTCTAGCACCTCCCTCAGTCCCTTCTACCTCGATCTTTTGCTACCCTCCACCCCTGCACTATCCACAGTCATCTTGCACTCCATACCCTACTAATCGTCCATCTCCCTCTTACAACCCACTCTCCCTGCATCCTACAATAACCTGCAGCGCTGTATAACCCCTGTGGTTTAGCGCTTCTATTTGATTATAATAATAATGATGAAATTTGAGTCGGTATAATGATGAAATTTGAGTCGGTATAATGATGAAATTTGAGTCGGTATAATGATGAAATTTGAGTCGGTATAATGATGAAATTTGAGTCGGTATAATGATGAAATTTGAGTCGGTATAATGATGAAATTTGAGTCGGTATAATGATGAAATTTGAGTCGGTATAATGATGAAATTTGAGTCGGTATAATGATGAAATTTGAGTCGGTATAATGATGAAATTTGAGTCGGTATAATGATGAAATTTGAGTCGGTATAATGATGAAATTTGAGTCGGTATAATGATGAAATTTGAGTCGGTATAATGATGAAATTTGAGTCGGTATAATGATGAAATTTGAGTCGGTATAATGATGAAATTTGAGTCGGTATAATGATGAAATTTGAGTCGGTATAATGATGAAATTTGAGTCGGTATAATGATGAAATTTGAGTCGGTATAATGATGAAATTTGAGTCGGTATAATGATGAAATTTGAGTCGATAATGATGAAATTTGAGTCGGTATAATGATGAAATTTGAGTCGGTATAATGATGAAATTTGAGTCGGTATAATGATGAAATTTGAGTCGGTATAATGATGAAATTTGAGTCGGTATAATGATGAAATTTGAGTCGGTATAATGATGAAATTTGAGTCGGTATAATGATGAAATTTGAGTCGGTATAATGATGAAATTTGAGTCGGTATAATGATGAAATTTGAGTCGGTATAATGATGAAATTTGAGTCGGTATAATGATGAAATTTGAGTCGGTATAATGATGAAATTTGAGTCGGTATAATGATGAAATTTGAGTCGGTATAATGATGAAATTTGAGTCGGTATAATGATGAAATTTGAGTCGGTATAATGATGAAATTTGAGTCGGTATAATGATGAAATTTGAGTCGGTATAATGATGAAATTTGAGTCGGTATAATGATGAAATTTGAGTCGGTATAATGATGAAATTTGAGTCGGTATAATGATGAAATTTGAGTCGGTATAATGATGAAATTTGAGTCGGTATAATGATGAAATTTGAGTCGGTATAATGATGAAATTTGAAATTATGCTAGCCGAAATTAGTGATGGCCGAACTGTACTTAGTTATGATGATAATTACTACATGCATGGCTTAAAGGGAAAGAATTCTTTTCCACTTCTCCTTGGAGATGTGCTAGAAATATTCATTGCAATTAATAAAGTACAAATTAAACATTCCAAAAGTAAATCAACCATACTGGATGTGATTAAAAAAAAAACTTGCCATTTTAACTTTCAGTACATTTTATTTGAATTATTTAAATTTTATCCAAAATAATGCAGCAGTAGCCAAGAAAAAAATGCCTCCGTACTGTGCACATTTTCTCTTTGAATTACAGTGTATGAGAAAGCTCAACCTTTATCTAGTCTTCTATATATTTTAGCTTACTTGCACTTCCACCAGGAATACTCTGTCTGAGAGTGGGGTGACTGTGTCATTTTTTCTCTTAGAATACGAGTTCTACATCTATATTTAATGTGTATAATTAGGGTCCAGGGCATAAAATTCTGGCAGATCCTATACATTCATCCCCAAGATAGAAGACAGCATACTGTTGGGAGAGAGAAAAATTATACTTGAAAATCATGATTTACAAATAATTCCAGAAATAATATACAGTGGACCCCCGGTTTACATAATTCGTTCCAGAATGCTGTTCAAGTGCCGTTACCAAACGAATTTGTTCCCATAAGGAATAATGTAAATTAGATTAGTCCTTTATAATAATAATAATAGATTAGTCCTTTTAGACCCCCAAAAATACACTTACATAATTGTTCGAGTTTGGAGCAGTACGTAAACCGGGGGTCCACTGTATATACATATGACTGAACTAATAATGTTGGGAAAACTTTAAGTTTAGCGCTTCTTTTGATTATTATAATAATAATAATGGAAAAACTTTAGAGAAAAATGGCACAAAGTTGACCAGCAATAGTAAAGACAATTTCTGTGAGACTTCACTTGTGGAGCTTGAGAAGCTGCCTAAAGAAACCTATTCCACAACTGAAATATGTCAGTAAAATTCCCCTCAGCAATTGTGGGAAAAACTGTTTTGATTATAAAAAAAAAAAAAGTGTCTTTCTGTATTAGGGGCTATGAGTGGTCTATCAGAATACATCATGCCACATTCACACACATGCTTACCCCTCTTGTATCAGCAGGGGCTATCACACATTTTATGCTTAGCATAGAAGCCCCCTTTATCACTGTTTGCTAAGGTAGTTTGCTAGTTATGTAACTCAAATAGACATCTGAAACAAAGACTCAATATATAGAGAAAGCTATGAGGTTCCCTGGAGTACATATTTTACTGTTGTGGAAGCCCTTGGAGGGGACCCTCTCTGGAATCATACCACCAGTACTACGCTTCAGAGGCGGATGGTGTAGAGCTGGTAGAGCAGACCATAACTCGGCTGGAGGGAAGGACAATTTAATCAGTATCTCTGAACAGGGCCCTGAACAAAGCCTGCACTTGAAAGAGAATAGCTAAGGGTGCAGACCAACCCTGCTACAGTATTCATGGCATGTACCAGAACAAGCACCAGTAGACAAGTCCCATGCACACTCGGGCAAAACACCTTTCGTCCCCTTCCTCCTCCCTACGCCACATGAATGACCCTCCAATAACAGGCCCATAGATCAGTCAAACACAGGGTGTCACCCCTGTGTGACTGCATGCAAGGTACCATGAATCCCTAGACTGGGAGAAACACCTTGCCAGGGAGATCCAATGTGGGCACAAATGGGAGCATTCATCTCGTACCTATAAGGACCAGTTTGTTGGATGCCACATGTGATGTTCTCAGATAGGACACAGCCTAGGGAGATCCCTCCGAATGCAAGGCATGCACCCTGGATGAATAAGTAAAAAATAGAGAGACCAAAAAAGTGATTCCCACACATATCTGAAGAGATGAAAGAAGGGCTCACCTTGGAGGAATAGAAAATAAGCTAAAGAAACGATAATACCTGGCACTATGCATCTGGTTGTAAAACACTGAGAATTGGTAATTGAGTAAAACAGGTCAGGCAACCTGCATTATCCAAAAAAAAAAAAAAAAAAAAGGCAGACAAGTGTCACACCCTCACAGACAATAAGCAAGTAATGTCCTATAGGCTTCAAGCTTGGGAGATGAAGAAGCCATGAGGATGGGAAATTCACAATCAGTTCAGACAAACAGGATGTCTTGTAGTGAACCCTCAGGACAGAGGGGAGTGTGTCCAAAAATACCAGATGCACAACAGCATCTGTGAGATGCTATGAAGTACCAAGCCCACAATAGGAGGAAATGTGCTCGGGAAAAGAGTACAAAGGTAGTCCACCCTTCAAAACACCATGAAACCCCTGATTTCGGGGAAGAATGCAAGGAACCAATCCTGGCATCTGAAGCAGTGGCAAAAAAACAGAACCAAGGAATACAATCCACCAAGTGGATATGCAGAGGAAGTGAAGGTCTGGACATTACATGGTTAAGGACAAACTGAAAATATCACTAGAACAAGTCAGAGAAATGAGAATGCCACAGAAACAGCACCTCAGTGTGTGTAGGAAGAGGACTGACCACAGACATGTACCAAGCAAGCATTAAAATAAACTGAAGAATTAAAGAGGACCCCCAAAAAAAAAGCCTTGGCAAAGTAAAACAACTTGATTATATTATAGCAAATTCATAGGAAGCACTGAAAATGTGTAGAGAATGCTTGAGAAATGGGAGGTAATCATGCTTGATCCAGGGAAGTGGAAGGCAGCTCTAGCAAATTCTTTTAATAAAAGGCCTTTCACCAACATTCAAGGCAACTCCCCTTGAATGGCAAAACTAGAGAAGGGTCACCACTGCCACAGTGATACCAGCCAGAAAGGAGCAGCTAGACAGGAAGAACCTGAAGAATGCTGGACATTCACTATTTTTTGCCTTCTACAGTGGAACTCCGGTTTTCGTCCGGTCCGGTTATCGTACAATTCAGTTTTTGACCACTTCGGCGAAATATTCCCCGTTTTCGTACACCCGCTCAGAAATCATCTGTACCAGACAAGTCTGCCTGCCTGCGGGACACAGCCGCTCATGAAACATTTCTGATTTTGAAGGGTTTGAGGCTGACCCGTGGTTTAGCGCTTCTTTTGATTATAATAATAATAATAATTGAGGCTGACCCTACGCCTGTTGTGGAATCTATTATGTCTTTGGGGAAGTCCATGGGGTTGGAGGTGAGTAGCCAGGATGTGGAAGAGTTGGTGGACGACCACAGGGAAGAGTTAACCACTGAAGAGCTGCAAGACCTTCATCTTGAACAGCAACAGACCTTAGCTGAGGAAATTGCTTCAGAGGAGGAGGAAGAGAGAGGGGAGAACGTGCCTTCTTCAGCGATCAAGGACATTTGTGCAAAGTAGAGTGAGGTGCAAAGTTTTGTGGAGAAATATCACCCTAACAAAGCTGTTGCAAGCCGTGTCAGCAACATGTTCAATGACAATGCCATGTCCCATTTTAGGCAAATCTTAGAGACGCCAGAAACAGGCCTCTCTGGACAGATTTTTTGTGCGAGAGGGGTCCAGTGACTCTCAAGCTGGTCCTAGTGGCAGTAAAAGACAAAGAAGAAGTAACCCTGGATAGGGCTTTGATACCTGAAGTCCTTATGGAGGGGGATATCCCTTCCAAACAACCTCTCCTCCCTCTCTCCTCCTCACCGTCTTCCATACGCCAACAAGAGTCTTCAATAAAGGTAAAAATGATGTTAAATGTTCATTTATCCACTTCATTAGTGCTTTATATTTATTTCTCATTGTTTTCTGTATGTAAAACTATAGTTATTCTCTATATAAAAATTTTTTTTTAATATTTTTGGGTGTCTGGAACGGATTAATTGGATTTACATTATTTCTTATGGGAAATATTACTTCAGTTTTCGTACAAATCGGTTTTCGGCCGACCTTCTGGAACAGATTAAAGACAAAAACCTGGGTTCCACTGTATATGAAACTCCTTGAAGCATGGTGTAAGATGAGTCTCACTCCACTGCTGACAGTGCAGCAGTGGAATGACATTTGATGATTGTGCACTGCCTTGGCTTTATTTTTCACTGTTACACATAAACATGTCTGTCTATCTGTCTGTCTATGTTTATCTTTGTCTCTGCTTATCTGTCTTTCTGTCTGCCTGTGTTTCTGTCTTCCTGTCTCTCTGTCTCACAGAGAGCCGCTCATGAACCAACAGGTATTACACACGATGCAGAGTCGTCACGTCTGATTCCTGAACAAGTGAAAATGTGTATTACATGCCAGTCGTGCTTATTATGCCTTATATCTACAGTCAACCCCAGTGTTCGATGCCATTGGCTTTCGTCCAAATCGGTGTTCGACCGGTTTTTTAACGAGAATTTTGGCTCGGTATTAGCAGATCCGCTCGGAGTTGGTGATTCGTCCCGGACGCTTACGCATGGCCCAGCTGGGCCCGGGCACTCAGTGTGTTATTGTTTACAAGCGAGCGACCACCACCCACGCATTCATACCAGTATATTGTCATTATTCCACTGTTTTTAGTGCTTGCAACTGCTAAATAAGCCACCATGGGCCCCAACAAAGCTCCTAGGGCCAAGCCTGTGGTAAAGAATGTCAGAAATATGGTAGAATTAAAGGAGATGATAGCAAAATATGAAAGTGGAGTGTGTATCACTGAGCTGGCCAGGCTCTATGGCAAATCCCATTCAACCATCTCTTCCATTATGGACAAGAGAAAGGAAATCAAGGACGCTGTTGTTGAGAAAGGTGCAAGTATGGTCACAAAACAGAAATCTCAAGTGCTGGAACAAGTGGAAACTGTTGTTGTGGATCAACGAGAAACAATTAGCAGGAGATACAGTGGACCCTCGGTTAACGAAATTAATCCGGTCCAGGAGCTATTACTTAATCTGAATCTTTCGTTATCTGAAACCTTATTTCCCATAAGAAATAATGTAAATACAATTAATTCGTTCCACAAAAAAATAATCACTCAAAAAAAAAAACAATAACATTTACTTACCTTTATTGAAGAGTTGCAAGCATCTGGAAGGTAGAGTTGCTGACAGGGGCAGGGTGTTAATGGTTGGAAGGGAAATCCCCCTCCAAAAGGACTTCAGGTAACAAGTCCCTCTCTGGGGTTACTTCTTCTTTTCTTTTAATGCATGCTCACTCCTGCATGCTCTACACTCCTGCATGCCTGCTACACTCCCTGCATGCCTGCTAACACTCCCTGCATGCCTGCTACACTCCCTGCATGCCTGCTAACTCCTGCATGCCGTCTACACTCCCTGCAGGCCTGCTACACTCCCTGCAGGCCTGCTACACTCCCTGCAGGCCTGCTACACTCCCTGCAGGCTCACTCCCTGCAGTGCTACACTCCCTGCATGGCCATGCTACACTCCCTGCATGAATGCTACACTCCTGCATGAATGCTACACTCCCTGCATGAATGCTACACTCCCTGCATGAATGCTACACTCCCTGCATGAATGCTACACTCCCTGCATGAATGCTACACTCCCTGCATGAATGCTACACTCCCTGCATGATACACTCCTGCATGAATGCTACACTCTCTGCATGAATGCTACACTCCCTGCATGAATGCTACACTCCCTCCATGAATGCTACACTCCATCCAGATGAATGCTACACTCCCTGCATGAATGCTACACTCCATCCATGAATGCTACACTCCCTGCATGAATGCTACACTCCCTGCATGAATGCTACACACTCTGCATGGATGCTACACTCTCTGCATGAATGCTACACTCCCTGCATGAATGCTACACTCCCTGCATGAATGCTACACTCCCTCCATGAATGCTACACTCCCTCCATGAATGCTACCACTGGGGTGCCACTAGGAAGCTTCTTGGACCCATGGTGACTTATTTCACAGTGACAATCACTAAACCACCAAAAAAGACACCAAATATATTGTGAATCTTTGAAAGAGCGCGCTAGGTAATGTTCTCTCAATGGTAAACAACGCTTCACTGGTGTCCTGCGCTTGCGCAGAGCAGGCGGACACGTCTAATACCTTTCGGTAACCGAGGAATTTTTCGCTAACCGATTCCGAAAAAAGCTTACGTTTTCCGAAACTTTCGTTAACGGGACCTTTCGTTAACCGAGGGTCCACTGTAGTGTTACGCAGGCGATAATATGTGAAAAAGCAAGGCAGTTGCATGATGATCTCGTTAAGAAAATGCCTGCAACGAGTGCTGAAGTGAATGAATTTAAAGCCAGCAAAGGCTGGTTTGACAGATTTAAGAAGCGAAGTGGCATACATAGTGTTGTGAGGCATGGTGAGGCAGCCAGTTCTGACAAAAGTGCGGCTGAAAATTACGTGAATGAATTCATGGGGTACATAGAGGCTGAACAATTCCAACCCCAACAAGTGTTCAATTGTGACGAAACAGGCCTGTTTTGGAAGAAAATGCCCAACAGGACCTTATTACTCAGGAGGAAAAGGCACTCCCAGGACATAAGCCTATGAAAGACAGGCTAACTCTTATGCTTTGTGCCAACACCAATGGTGATTTTAAAGTGAAGCCTTTAGTGGTGTATCATTCTGAAAATCCCCGAGCGTTTAAGAGATGTGGTGTCGCCAAGTCTAATTTGTGTGTGATGTGGAAGTTTAACAATAAGGCATGGGTCACTAGAGACATTTTCCTTAATTGGTTCAATGACGTGTTTGGCCCCAGTGTGAAGAAATATCTTGAGGAAAATAATTTGCCACTTAAGTGCCTCCTGATAATGGACAATGCTCCTTGTCATCCTCCAGTCCTGACAGATCAAATTGTGGACTTTAAGTTCATCAAAGTGAAGTTCTTGCCCCCTAATACCACTCCTCTCCTCCAGCCCATGGACCAGCAGGTCATTTGCAACTTTAAAAAACTCTACACCAAAGCAATGTTTCAAAAGTGCTTTGATGTGACCGTAGACATGAATATGACCCTAAAAGACATTTGGAAAGATCATTTCCATATCCTGCATTGTGTAAACCTTATAGGTAAGGCTTGGGAGGGAGTGACTACCAGGACTTTGAACTCTGCCTGGAGAAAATTATGGCCAGACTGTGTCCTAGAGAGGGATTTTGAAGGTTTTGGGGCTGAGCCTCAGAACCCTGAGCCTGAGCCTGTTGTGCAAGAAATTGTGGCACTGGGCAAGTCCATGGGGTTGGATGTTTGTACCGAGGATGTGGAACAGTTGGTGGAGGAGCACAATGAAGAGATAACCACTGAAGATCTGCAAGAGCTTCAACAGCAACAGACCACAGTTCAGGAAAATGGTCCAGAGGGGGAGGAGGTGGAACAGAGATGGAAGAAGGTGCCTTCTTCAAGGATTAGGGAGATCTGTGCCAAATGGGCTGATGTGCAAGGCTTTATGGATGACATGTTTAATGACCATGTCTTGTCACATTTTAGGGACATTTTAAAGAACCCCCAGACACAGAGCTCCCTGGACAGATTTTTTGTGAGAGAGGGGTCCAGTGACTCTCAAGCTGGTCCTAGTGGCATTAAAAGAAAAAGGCCAGTAACCCCAGAAAAGAACTTGCCACCTGCAGTGTTAATGGAAGGATTTCCTTCCAAACACTAGCATACTACTCCATCTTCTCCCCTCCTCCCGTCTTCCACACATCAACAACTCTTCAATAAATGTAAGTGACATGTTATTGTACTATTATTTCTTTATTTCTCATAAAATTGTGTGTACATTGAATGTCTATATGTTGTAAAAAAATATTTTATTTTAATACTTTTGGATGTCTGGAACGGATTAATTTTATTTCCATTATTTCTTATGGGGAAAATAGACTCGGAGTTCGTCCAAATCAGTGTTCGACGGGCCCTCTGGAACGGATTAATAACGAGAACCGGGGGTTGACTGTACAAGCATAGTATAGGATTTTGTCTGGATTTTTTTTTTTTTTTTTTAACACCGGCCGATTCCCACCAAGGCAGGGTGGCCCGAAAAAGAAAAACTTTCATCATCATTCACTCCATCACTGTCTTGCCAGATTATTATTATTATAATCAAATAGAACTGTCTTGCCACAGGGGTGCTTTACACTACAGTTATAAAACTGCAACATTAACACCCCTCCTTCAGAGTGCAGACACTGTACAACGAGCCTGGCCCATGGCCAGGCTCAGAGAGTAGATACTCTCGAAACTCTTCAAAGGTATATCAAAGGTTCCCATCTCCAGGACTCAAGTCCGGCCTGCCGGTTTCCCTGAATCCCTTCATAAATGTTACTTTGCTCACACTCCAACAGCACGTCAAGTATTAAAAACCATTTGTCTCCATTCACTCCTATCAAACACGCTCACACATGCTTGCTGGAAGTCCAAGCCCCTCGCACACAAAACCTCCTTTACCCCTTCCCTCCAACCCTTCCTAGGCCAACCCCTACCCCGCCTTCCCTCCACTACAGATTTATACACTCGAAGTCATTATGTCTCGTTCCATTCTCTCTACATGTCCAAACCACCTCAACAACCCCTCCTCAGCTCTCTGGATAATAGTTTTGGTAATCCCGCACCTCCTCCTAATTCTCTGCATTATATTCACACCACACATTGACCTCAGACATGACATCTCCACTGCCTCCAGCCTTCTCCTCATTGCAACATTCATCACCCATGCTTCACACCCATATAAGAGTGTTGGTATAACTATACTCTCATACATTCCCCTCTTTACTTCCATGGACAAGGTTCTTTGTCTCCACAGATTCCGAAGTACTCCACTCACCCTTTTCCCCTCATCAATCCTATGATTCACCTCATCCTTCATAGACCCATCTGCTGACATGTCCACTCCCAAATATCTGAATACATTCACCTCCTCCATACTCTCTCCCTCCAATCTGATATCCAATCTTTCATCACCTAATCTTTTTGTTATCCTCATCACCTTACTCTTTCCTAAATTCACTTTCAATTTTCTTCTTTTACACACCCTACCAAATTCATCCACCAACCTCTGTAACTTCTCTTCAGAATCTCCCAAAAGCACAGTGTAATCAGCAAAAAGCAACTGTGACAACTCCCACTTTGTATTTGATTCTTTATCTTTTAACCCCACACCTCTTGCCAAGACCCTCGCATTCACTTCTCTTACAACCCCATCTATAAATATATTGAACAACCACGGTGACATCACACATCCTTGTCTAAGGCCCACTTTTACTGGGAAATAGTCCCCTCCCTCCTACATACTCTAACCTGAGCCTCACTATCCTCATAAAAACTCTTCACTGCTTTCAGTAACCTACCTCCTATTCCATACACCTGCAACATCTGCCACATTGCCCCCCTATCCACCCTATCATACACCTTTTCCAAATCCATAAATGCCACAAAACCCTCTTTACCCTTATCCAAATACTGTTCACCTCTATGTTTCACTGTAAACACTTGGTCTACACACCCCCTACCTTTCCTAAAGCCCCCTTGTTCATCTGCTATCCTGCTCTCTGTCTTGCTCTTAATTCTTTCAATAATAACTCTACCATACACTTTACCAGGTACACTCAACAGACTTATTCCCCTATAATTTTTGCACTCTCTTTTGTCCCCTTTGCCTTTATACAAAGGAACAATACATGCTCTCTGCCAATCCCTAGGTACCTTACCCTCTTCCATACATTTATTAAATAATAGCACCAACCACTCCAAAACTTTATCCCCACCTGCTTTTAACATTTCTATCTTTATCCCATCAATCCCGGCTGCTTTACCCCCTTTCATTCTACCCACTGCCTCACGAACTTCCCCCACACTCACAATTGGCTCTTCCACACTCCTACAAGATGTTATTCCTCCTTGCCCTATACACGAAATCGCAGCTTCCCTGTCTTCATCAACATTTAACAACTCCTCAAAATATTCCCTCCATCTTCCCGATACCTCTAACTCTCCATTTAATAACTCTCCTCTCCTATTTTTAATTGTCAAATCCATTTGTTCCCTAGGCTTCCTCAACTTATTAATCTCACTCCAAAACTTTTTCTTATTTTCAACAAAATTTGTTGATAACATCTCACCCACTCTCTCATTTGCTCTGTTTTTACATTGCTTCACCACTCTCTTAACCTCTCTTTTTTTCTCCATATACTCTTCCCTCCTTGCATCACTTCTACTTTGTAAAAACCTCTCATATGCTAACTTTTTCTCCCTTACTACTCTCTTTACATCATCATTCCACCAATCGCTCTTCTTCCCTCCCGCACCCACTTTCCTGTAACCACAAACTTCTGCTGAACACTCTAACACTACATTTTTAAATCTACCCCATACATCTTCGACCCCATTGCCTACACTCTCACTAGCCCATCTATCCTCCAATAGTTGTTTATATCTTACCCTAACTGCCTCCTCTTTTAGTTTATAAACCTTCACCTCTCTCATACTTACTGCTTCTATTTTCCTTGTATCCCATCTACCTTTTACTCCCACTGTAGCTATAACTAAAAAGTGATCTGATATATCTGTGGCCCCTCTATAAACATGTACATCCTGAAGTCTACTCAACAGTCTTTTATCTACCAATACATAGTCCAACAAACTACTGTCATTACGCCCTACATCATATCTTGTATACTTATTTATCCTCTTTTTCTTAATATATGTATTACCTATAACTAAACCCCTTTCTATACAAAGTTCAATCAAAGGGCTCCCATTATCATTTACACCTGGCACCCCAAACTTACCTACCACACCCTCTCTACATGTTTCTCCTTCTTTAGCATTTAGGTCCCCTACCACAATTACTCTCTCACTTGGTTCAAAAGTTCCTATACATTCGCTTAACATCTCCCAAAATCTCTCTCTCTCCTCTACACTCCTCTCTTCTCCAGGTGCATACACGCTTATTATGACCCACTTTTCGCATCCGACCCTTATTTTAATCCACATAATCCTTGAATTTACACATTTATATTCCCTCTTCTCCTTCCATAACTGATCCTTCAACATTATTGCTACCCCTTCCTTAGCTCTAACTCTCTCAGATACACCTGACTTAATCCCATTTATTTCTCCCCTCTGAAACTCGCCTTATTACCTTCAGCTTTGTTTCGCTTAGGGCCAGGACATCCAACTTCTTTTCATTCATAACATCAGCAATCATCTCTTTCTTATCATCTGCACTACATCCACGCACATTCAAACATCCCAGTTTTATAAAGTTTTTCTTCTCTTTTTTAGTAAATGTGTACAGGAGAAGGGGTTACTAGCCCTTTGCTCCCGGCATTTTAGTCGCCTCATACGACACACATGGCTTACGGAGGAAAGATTCTTTGGGTTATCCTAGTTAATTTACACTATGTATAACTGTATTTATGTGTACTTGTGAGATAAAGACAGAGACAGAGATAGATACAGACAGACAGACAGAAGGAGATAGAGCCAGCCAAAACAAATCAGCCAGCCAGCTGGCCACCCAACCATCCAGCCTGCCGAACATGTATTACGCATGTTCCAGAATTTTCTCTTTACTTAGGGCATATGTTATAGAACATTCTGACAGGATGACACTACCAGTGGTATCAATTGAAAGGTTGTTACACATTGGTTATTATCAAGATTTTTTATATTTCCTCGGTATCTCCTGCGAGTGGCGGCGTATCTGAAGCTCGCTCGTAACTCAGATTTCGGCTCACAACTCAAAGCAAAAAATCGACCGAGCGATGGCTTGTAACTCGGAAAACTCGTAAGTTGGGGCACTTGTAAGTCAAGGTGCCACTGTAGTATGTTCCTCACTTGGCGACGAATTCATTTACCAATGTGGTCTTAGGAACGGAACTCTGTCGTTAAGTGAGGAGAGGCTGTATTTATACAATTGCTACAATAATGTGATAGTCTGCAAAACAGTAAATCTTCTATTTTATGTGTGAATAAAAAAGCAAAATGGAAAGCAAGCATAATATAGGAGAGGCCTGGGGATGTAACTTATGAACAGAGGAAATGTTTCTTTAGTGCCAGGAATATCTACATTGTTTATTCTGGGCCCTATTTTTGAACTGGCAATTTTTTAATTTTGTGTGAAATTGGCCAAATTACCAATTTCTGATCACTTTATTGGGTAGTTGAAATAGGTAAATGGGCAATTTCTTGTACTCAATCATTAGAATAGAAGGAATACTAGTGAAATAGCTAAGAATTTGGTCACCTGGAACAATGGAATTGGTCAGAAATAGGGCTCAAAGTTGGCAAAATTGCCTATGGGTAAATATCACTGAGACTTATAACTTTGCAAGAGTGTAATTCCGTAAGTTTTTCATCAAACTTCATACTTTTCCTTTCATTACCTTCGGAAAAAGATTCTCTATTATTTCATAAGAATTTTTTTTTTTAATTCTCTGACACTGAGAGCAAGTTTCAGATCACAGGTTCTGACCCTGAAAGGGTTAAATATGGCTTTAACTTCATTAATATTGACATTCAAAAGAGATAACACCATATCCATAAAGAAATGTTTTGGGCATTGGAAATTCACCGAGCACATTTTTAATGAAATTCTTCAGTTCATTTTCATTTTAGGATGTGTGTGTTAAGCAAAAAAATAAACATTTATTGGTCATCTTTCATTAAAAACACTAAAAAAATTCAAATGTGTGAATTTGGATAGCAGACTGCATGTCAGATATTATTAGTAGGAACCACATGAATGAAAAAGAACATGTAAGAGTACTAGTCAAAAAACCAAATGGCAGTGAAACAACCACAGCCAAAAGAAAAGATGCAGTACTATCCAGTGTGCAAAAATGAACTGAGACTAAAGACTAGGGAAGCATATAGGGAGTCCTTCATCCAATACAGCAATAATCCATGTTAGTCAGATATTGTAAGCATTTTTAATTAATTTTATCTGAAAACTTTAAAACATTTTACCATACCTGTCCAGGAGTGACTGCACGTAGAGGTTTTGCTAAGTTCACTGCCATATTATTTTGCTCTGGAGAATGATGCCATGGATTATGAGTTTGTGTGGTTAGGACACACTGTATCAGTGGTGCTGTATTCTGGAAACGAAAATGACACTCCAGTTGACCCTTAGCGGAGAGGTGTGGGGGACTGTGTATCCAATAAGCTGGCTCAGTAAACACTGTAGAAGTAAATAGTGCAGGATGATTTGTGCCAGCAGCCTGAGAAAAAATTATATTGTAAATATAGCATAATATGCACTAAATTTTAGATGTTAGTGACATCTGAAGAATCTCTGCCTAAGTGTTTTTATTTCAAACACCCTCTTAGATGATGTAACCCATTTTCCGTCTTGGCTCCATTTTTTTAATTATAATAAAGATGTAATTTACTTAAGCCAAGCCTTTTTGCTATGGAGTAGAATTACTATATTTCAAACAAGTTTTACTAAAGATAATATTTCACCTTACAGGGCTTTATGAAATTTATGAATATAGTCAACAGATCTGGTCATTTATAAGAGAAAAGTGAAAACAAAGTAAGGTTCCCTTATGAATAGGGAGAGAAAATGATTGTGCAATATACAGTGTTGGCAGTCAAGGTTTGCACACTACAATACATATTTTTTTAATCAGGGAGAAGCATTAAACCAGTAGGGGTTATGCAGAGCCTGGTGACTGGGAGGCATTTAGATTGATCCAACAAAGAGAGAGGAAAGTTTAGTTCTTTCAATCAAGAGCCCTTTCCCTTGAGGGAAAGGGGTTCACACCAAAGCTATGAAGAAATCCACTTGAAGAATAAAAGTCACAATACTATGGCTCAAAAAAGAACAAAAAGGCACAAAGTCATGACTGGAACAATAACACAAATAACCCACACAAAGGAGAGAGAGAAGTTATGATGACATTTTGGTCTGATCTGGACCATTTACAAAGTCACACTAACAGAAGAGTGAGGAAGCCAGTGTGGGAACAAGAGAGGGAGAAAAGGAAGTAGTGGTAAGGTAGGTAGTGGAAGTAGTAGTAGTAGTAGAAGAAATAGAAGTGTAGTATAAAGTAGGAAGAGTAGTTTAGTGGCACAAGAGAGAAAGGGAAGTGTTGCATGCAAAGAGTACGTACCCTTTATTCGGAGCATGTTAAACACACCCACATAGGCTCTCCTCCAACCAGCGAACCATCGTTAAGGGTTTGGCGATGGGGCCCCATCATCAAATCAATGACTCGGTTCAGCCAATTATAATGCGAGTTTGACAATGACAAAGGTGACGTGGATACCACTCACAGTTTGTCATTGGAATTTCTGCATAGAGCTGGTTGTGGAAGGTTGTCTCTGTCTTTTGGCTGCTGTTTTGCCTTGACAACCGTGGCGTGCACTAAATACTACTCTTTCTGTATATAGTGTACACCTATTTACTTGGTGAAGGAAAAGACAAAAGTCTGATATAATCATAAATGCTTGGTAAAGGAAATACAAATTCAAAGCATTTTCTACTGTGTTTCTTTGCTCCAAGCTCCCTTTTACACTCAGGTTAACAGGCCATTGAACCTGAGGTTGTAATAGGAAGTGAAGGGTGAAGGGAAGGAATAGTAAAGGTAGTTGCAATAGTAGAGGAATGGAGAAGACGTAGTAGAAGTGGGGTCAGTCTAAGGGCAAGAAAAAGGAGCACTGCAGGAGAGCTAAGGGGCCCCCCTCTATTTTTCTACTATTGCTACTACCTTTACTATTCCCTCCCTTCACCCTTCACTCCCTTTCATCTCTTGTGCCACTAAACTACTCTTCCTACTTTATACTACCACTATTTCTTCTACTACTATTTCTACTACCTATCTTACCACTACCACTACTTCCTCTTCTCCTTCTCGTGTTCCTGACCTTGTCCCACTCGCCTATATATATACTGGCTTCCTCATTCTTTTTCTGTTAGTGTGACTTTGTAAATGGTCCAAGTTGGACCAAAATGTTGTAAGCTCCTCTCTCCTATGTACAGGTTATTTGTTTCTATGGCTCAAACAATTTGCAACTAATCCACAATTAGAGAAGGAAACCATTTTGGTTCATCCTGACCATTATCAAGTTGACAGATAAAATAGTGATGCATTGCGAGGGTCCAGACAGACCTTGATGTCACAAACTGAATGTATCTCATTTCATTAACTCACCACATACATATTATTGGCTTCTGGATGTTTTTCAGCGACAAAGTATGGTTGAGGAAAGGGTCCAATTCTACATCTCTGACCTACAGTCCACTGGTGAATGCCTTGATGAGTGCCAACCACTTCTCGGGTATCTATGTCAATAAAACTCCCTGGTTTATCCTCAATGTACTGCAAAGCATAAGAAAACAATATTACTCAGAAGACAAAAATTGAAGAAGCATAGAAGAGTATAAGTTTGCCTAAGACACTCCAATATAGAAACTATCATGCCAACATGGCACCATTCCCATTAATATGTAAACTAATTGTTAAATTCTTAAATTTTTATACTACCTCAATTTTGTAAACCTAGTTAATCACTACAATTACCTAAACTTAATACCAGTACAATTATTGTGTCACTATAGAGTAAGATCTATTATAAGACTGCCTGAAATGACTAGGCATACTATTGGCCTTCTTGTAATCATTATTTCATAAAATGTATAAACAACATAAAACATATAAACCCCACTTTGTAATATTATCAGAAATAAAGTTGATTTGATTTGATTATAAAATTACTGCAGTATACTATCTGCTGTTTCACTAGATAATTCAGGAAGGAACAATTTCTAACAACACAGAAGAGATGAATAATTTTTGTCATCAAATGGGGAAACAATTACACTTTCTACATAAGGATAAACTATTAAACAGACCATCCTTAAACAGGGTGTATGGAAGTACAGTAGGGCCCTAATTTACATTCCAAACTAAATATTTCAGACTTACAACACTGGCACTTTGGAACTAATTAATTACTTACGAACAAGTGACTTGCACTTTCATTGGTGAGAACTACTTATGAAACCTAAAATTAGCAAGAAATATCCCTTCCGATGAGCTATCATCATTCTATCATGCAGGAGCCACATGTGTAAGGTGCTTCCAACAAAATACTAAGCAGAGTCTTGGTTGTCACTACCACCCGGCTCCGGCTGGGTTATAAGTATCTTCGGCAGGTTAAATCACCACCACCAGATGTAGACCAAATGAAATGTAAACGTTGCCAGATGGACTATTGTCACACCCTGCATCATTATGTACTGGAGTGCTATAAGATTAATGAATTCAGAGACAACTCACTCAGAAATGTTCAAGAAATGGCAAAGTATTTTATCCACAGTGGTATATTACAAACCATTCTGGAAAAATACCCTGACTTTGCTCACTGTAAATAAAGCATTACCATGTGTGTGTGTGTGTGTGTATTCTCGTGTGTTTGCGTGCGCGCTCATGTGTGTGCGTGTGCGCTCATGTGTGTGTACATGCTCGTGTGTGCGTGCACGCGCCCGTGTGTGTGTATGCGCTCTCGTGTGTGTGCCTGTGCGTGCATGCTCGTGTGTCTGTGCATGAGCACTCGTGTGTTAGTTACCATTTTGTCCTAGGCACATGTCGATTAGACACTAGGCCTGTTGTGTGTGTGTGTAAGGAAACACTTCAAAATGTTTCCGCCCCGCCAGGAATTGAACCCGGGCCCTCCATGCGTGAAGCGAGAGCTTTAGCCACCAGGCCACAGGGGCTGTGTGTGTCTGTACATGCTCATGTGTGTGTGTGTCTGTATGTGCTTGTATGTGTGTGCGTGCTCGTGTGTGTGCGCGTGCTCGTGTGTATGCACGCATGCTCATATAGGTGTGTGCATGCACAGGTTGGTAGACAGCAACCACCCAGGGAGGTACTACCGTCCTACCAAATGAGTGTGAAACATAAGCCTGTAATTTGTTTTGCATGATGGTAGGATTGCTGGTGTCTTTTTCTGTCTCATAAACATGCAAGGTTGCAGGTATGTCTTGCTACTTCTACTTACACTTAGGTAACACTACACATGCATGTACAAGCATATATATACTAATCCCTCTGGGTTTTTCTTCTATTTTTCTTCCAAGTTCTTGTTCTTTTTTTATTTCTGCTTATCTCCATGGGGAAGTGGAACAGAATTCTTCCTCCGTAACCTATGCGTGTCGTAAGAAGCGACTAAATGCCGGGAGCAATGGGCTAGTAACCCCTTCTGTATAAATTACTAAAAACAAGATAAGGAAAAACTTCATAAAATTGGGATGTTTGAATGTGTGTTGATGTAGTGCGAATGATAAGAAAAAGATGATTGCTAATGTTATGAATGAAAAGAAGTTGGATGTCCTAGCCCTAAGCGAAACAAAGCTGAAGGGGGTAGGCGAGTTTCAGTGGGGAGAAATAAATGGGATTAAGTCAGGAGTATCTGAGAGAGTTAGAGCTAAGGAAGGGGTAGCAATAATGTTGAAGGATCAGTTATGGAGAGAGAAGAGGGAACATAAATGTATAAATTCAAGGATTATGTGGATTAAAATAAGGGTCGGATGTGAAAAGTGGGTCATAATAAGTGCGTATGCACCTGGAGAAGAGAGGAGTGTAGAGGAGAGAGAGATTTTGGGAGATGTTAAGGAACTTTTGAGCCAAGTGAGAGAGTAATCGTGGTAGAGGACCTAAATGCTAAAGTAGGAGAAGGATTTAGAGAGGGTGTGGTAGGTAAGTTTGGGGTACCAGGTGTAAATGATAATGGGGAGCATTTGATTGAACTTTGTATAGAAAGGGGTTTGGTTATAGGTAACACATATTTTTTAAGAAAAAGAGGATAAGTATACAAGATATGATGTAGGGCGAAATGACAGTAATTTGTTGGTCTACATATTGGTAGATAAAAGACTGTTGGTAGACTTCAGGATGTGCATGTTTATAGAGGGGCCACAGATATATAAATAATAATAATAATAATTTTTATTTCATCACATTTTTACATAGAGATTTACATAGAAGTGCAAGGAGAGCCACTGGCATGCCAGGGCATATATATCAGATCACTTTTTAGTTGTAGCTACAGTGAGAGTAAAAGGTAGATGGGATACAAGGAGAATGGAAACAGCAAGGAAGAGAGAAGTGAAGATTTATAAAATAAAGGAGGAGGCAGTTAGGGTAAGATATAAACAACTGTTGGAGGACAGATGGGCTAGTGAGAGTACAGGCAGTGGGGTAGAAGAGGTATGGGGTAAGTTTAAGAATATAGTGCTAGAGTGTTCAGCAGAAGTTAGTGGTTATAGGAAAGTGGGTGAGGGAGGGAAGAAGAGCGATTGGTGGAATGATGATGTAAAGAGAGTAGTAAGAGAGAAAAAGTTAGCATATGAGAGGTTTTTACAAAGTAGAAGTGATGCAAGGAGGGAGGAGTATATGGAGAGAAAGAGAGAGGTTAAGAGAGTGGTAAAGCAGTGTAAAAAGAGAGCAAATGAGAGGGTGGATAAAATGTTATCAACAAATTTTGTTGAGAATAAGAAAAAGTTTTGGAGTGAGATTAATAAGTTGAGAAAGCCTAGGAAAAAAATGGATTTGTCAGTTAAAAATAGGAGAGGAGAGTTATTAAATGGAGAGTTAGAGGTATCGGGAAGATGGAGGGAATATTTTGAGGAATTGTTAAATGTTGATGAAGATAGGGAAACTGTGATTTCGTATATAGGGCAAGGAGGAATAACATAGGAGTGAGGAAGAACCAGTTGTGGGTGTGGAGGAAGTTCGTGAGGCAGTGAGTAGAATGAAAGGGGGTAAAGCAGCTGGGATTGATGGGATAAAGATAGAAATGTTAAAGGCAGGTGGGGATATAGTTTTAGAGTGGTTAATGTTTTTATTTAATAAATGTATGGAAGTGGGTAAGGTACCTAGGGATTGGCAGAGAGCATGCATAGTTCCTTTGTATAAAGGCAAAGGGGACAAAAGAGAGTGTAAAAAATTATAGGGGAATAAGTCTGTTGAGTATACCTGGTAAAGTGTATGGTAGAGTTATTATTGAAAGAATTAGGAGTAAGATGGAGAGCAGGATAGCAGATGAACAAGGAGGCTTTAGGAAGGGTAGGGGGTGTGTAGACCTAGTGTTTGCAGTGAAACATATAGGTGAACAATATTTAAATAAGGGTAAAGAGGTGTTTGTGGCATTTATGAATTTGGAAAAGGCATATGATAGGGTGGATAGGGGGGCAATGTGGCAGATGTTGCAAATGTATGGAATAGGAGGTAGGTTATTGAAAGTGGTGAAAAGTTTTTACGAGGATTGTGAGGCACAGGTTAGAGTATGTAGGTGAGAGGGAGATTATTTCCAGTAAATGTAGGCCTTAGACGGGGATATGTAATGTCACCATGGTTGTTTAACTCTTTGGGGGTCGACAGGCCTTCTGAGCAAAGTGTTCCTGGGGTCGAATATTCGGAAAAAAAATTATTTTTCTTATGAAATGATAGTTTTTTTTCTGAATCTAAATAGCTGACCCAAAATGATCCGGTGATGGCAACATCGGCGGCTTCCGGTTGCCGGTAATCGTTTTTTTTTTTTCTTATGAAATTTAATTTTTTTTTCAAATAATTTTTATGGACTGTGAGACCAATATAAGTGCTGTTTTTCAAATATTCACTTGCTATTTCTTATAAAATAATGCCACAAAGTTTGTTATCACTAGTTTGTTTACAAAACATATTTACAACAATGTACAATGTACAATTATGTTTATAACTATTGTTCAATCATATATATACACATATTGAGTCACTGCAGATGTTTCTAGAAGTTCTGCAGCTTGTGGAAGTCTCTGAAACATGGTTCCATGCACAATGGTGTTTCACATTCCACACACATAAACGAGTGTCTTTGCGTTGCTGTGGGCGTCTTTTTGTATGTGCACAGACATAACACCTCTTCTGAGCTATTTTCTTGCAAGCAGTAGCAGGCAGTTTTGTTAGGAAGTGTTCACCACCAAGCCTCAGACGAGAGGGTAGTTGTTGGTAATTTCGTTGGCGGTTTTCTATTGCAGGTGGTGTTTCTTGGTACTTGGTGATTATTTGCCTGATAACAGACAAACAAAATTCGCCATATGGTGGTTTGTTTGTGGTCTTCAACTTATAAACATTATAAGCATTGAGCATGGAAATGTCCAGAATGTAAAAAAAAAGAGTTTTATGTACCACTTATAACTCTTTCTAACACAATCAGCAAACCCAATCTGCATGTCACATTTGTCCACTGAACGCATATTGAGAGTGTAGTCCATCACAGCTGCAGGTTTTAGAATGGGTTCATCGGTCTCTCTATTCACCCTGCCACTGTCTGCCATTTCATTAGGGTGAATTGATGACAACAGTGTGACATCTCGTTTGTCATGCCACCGAAATGCCATGATATCATTGGCAGCAAACGCCTGCACCTCACCTCTACGAGTGCCAGCACTGAACCTAGGCATATGCTTACGATTTGCACGCACTGTACCACACACATCTGTCAAGTTCACTGCAAAAAATCACTGAGGGAGGGCTTGTGTACCAGTTATCAGTATATAATATATGCCCCTTACCAAGATATGGTTCCATCATTGTTCTAACCACATCACCAGAGATACCCAGTAACTTCCTGGTATCTTTCAATGTATTACTTCCAGTGTACACAATAATATCCAATACAATACCACTGTAGCAATCACAAAGCACAAACAACTTTATACCAAAGCGTTTCCTCTTGCTTGGTATATACTGCTTGAATGACAGTCTACATTTGAACAGAATCAGTGACTCGTCAATAACAAGCTTCCTGAAGGGATAAAAATACATATTGAACTTCTCTTTCAGATACAGAAACACATTCCTAATCTTATATAACCTGTCGGATCTGTCAGGCCTGGTTTTGTCCGAAAATGCAACATGCGTAGAAGTAGCACAAATCGATTCACTGGTATAATATCACTGAAAGCTGGTGTTGCAATCAATCTGTCTGTTGACCAATATGATTTGATACGGTGTTTATAAACATGCAGCATAAGCATTATTGTGGCAAAGAAAAGATACATCTCTGCCACAGTTGTCTCCTTCCACTGGTGTAGACGTGATTTTGGTGAAAGAATCGTGTTTGCCATTGTGTAATCGAAGTATCTGTTGCTTTCTCTGATAATAATGTCTATCAGGGTTCGCAAAGAATAACTGGAAACATTCCAGTTCAGTGGCATTGTTCCCAAGTGGACAAGATGGGCGTAATTCACTGTGACTTTCATCAAACTGATGGGGATTGGGAATAAAATTGTCAGCTTCCTGCCAATCCCAGGTGCGGTCTGCTGGTGGGTACTGGATATTTACAGGTGGTTGTGGGGTTGTGGAAGTGGAGGTTGTGGTTGTTGGGGTTGGTGGGTGGGTGAGGGTTGCCTTTGTTGTAACTGAGCTGAGTCAGCGCCGTGGGTGCCAGCATGGTCCACTGCTGGTGCCTCGCACGCCACACGACCACCACCACTACCACTACCAGTTGCATGCACATTTCTCATACCAATTGCAACGCTATCATCATCATTTTCACTATCACTTCCTGTTGTACGCCCACGGATGTACTCCGAGATGTACTCCTAACCCTTGGAAGAGCATATGGCACACTACCAGAGCGCATATACCGTCGTATACTGACGCTCACTGGTGAATATTCCTCTTCACTCGCTACTGGAACTATTTCGAAGGGCTTGGGGTTCATAGTCACTATCACTATCATCACCATTGCTCACATCTGAGTCTGGGACATTAGAAAATAGGAGTTTCCGCCTTCGTTCTGGTACAACTGGCCGTGAACAAGACGCCACAGCACCAGAGGTGGACGGCTGTGGGTCGTCTGGTTTTCCTCACTTATACCGGTATTATGGTCACTAGTTTCGGTCACAACCGCCTCAAAACCTTGAAAGTCACCTTCACTAACACCCCATCACTGTTAGAACTGTCACTGATGAATAAAAGTGTCCCATTCGCCCAGGAGTAAGGTGTTTCTTGCTGCGAGGCATGGTGGAGAAGGTGTACTGAAATGGTGTTCCCACAATGCACCACTGGGTGCCCGATTTTTCCTACTGCGCACACTGACCACGCAGACCCATTCTCTCATCCCTAGGCCTACCAGCTGTTTCCGCTAATTTGAAGCTGCTAGAATTTACGCGTACTAGTACGGCACCAACCTCTGCTCGTAAAACGTACTAGTACGGCACCGACCCGAAGGGTTAATATATTTATAGATGAAGTTGTAAGAGAAGTGAATGCTTGGGTGTTGGCAAAGTGGGAGTTGTCACAGTTGCTCTTGCTGATGACACTGTGTGTTTGGGGGATTCTGAAGAGAAGTTGCAGAGGTTGGTGGATGAGTTTGGTAGGGTATGTAAAAGAAGGAAATTAAAAGTGAATATTGGAAAGAGTAAGGTGATGAGGATAACAAAAAATTAGATAAGGAAGATTGGATATCAGATTGGAGGGAGAGAGTATGGAGGAGGTGAATGTGTTCAGATATTTGGGAGTGGATGTATC
>WNWK01028640.1:0-25182 GCA_009830355.1 Cherax destructor | reverse complement strand
AGATCTGCATCAAAACATTATTATCATAGCATGAAAACAACAGAAAATGGAAAAAAATGGAAAAAACCGATAAATGTTTCTTGTTTCTGCAAGCGCAGTGCTCCATGTTGCCGACACCACATCATTTAGCACCAACCGGGCTTATATCTCGGCAAGTACTGGCCCTAAAATGTTTTTTTAGCCTATCCTATTTATAAAAATGTGCTCTTCATTTTTAGAATTTTTTTTTTTTTTTTTTTTCAAAATATTCGGTCACTTTCGCGAGTGAACGTATATCTACGTGTGGACAGTTTAAGGGTTAAAAGTGAACATTGGAAAGAGTAAGATGATGAGGATAACAAAAAATTTAGGTAATGAAAGATTAGATATCAGATTGGAGGGAGGGAATATGGAGGAAGTGAATTTTTATTTTATTTTATTAACACATCGGCCGATTCCCACCAAGGCAGGGTGGCCCGAAAAAGAAAAACTTTCATCATCATCATTCACTCCATCACTGTCTTGCCAGAGGGGTGCTTTACACTACAGTTATAAAACTGCAACATTAACACCCCTCCTTCAGAGTGCAGACACTGTACTTCCCATCTCCAGGACTCAAGTCTGGCCTGCCGGTTTCCCTGAATCCCTTCATAAATGTTACTTTGCTCACACTCCAACAGCACGTCAAGTATTAAAACCATTTGTCTCCATTCACTAATATCAAATACGCTCACATGCTTGCTGGAAGTCCAAGCCTCGCACACAAAACTTCTTTACCCTCCCTCCAACCTTTCCTAGGCCGACCCTACCCGCCTTCCTCCACTACAGATTTATACACTCCGAGTCACTCTGTCTCGTTCCATTCTCTCTACATGTCCAAACCACCTCAACAACTCCTCCTCAGCTCTCTGACAATCGTTTGGTAATCCCGCACCTCCTCCTAATTTCCAAACTCAATTTCTGCATTATATTCACACCACACATTGACCTCAGACATGACATCTCCACTGCCTCCAGCCTTCTCCTCGTTGAACATTCATCACCCATGCTTCACACCCATATAAGAGTGTTGGTATAACTATACTCTCATACATTCCTTCTTTACTTCCATGGACAAAGTTATTTGTCTCCACAGACTCCGAAGTGCTCCACTCACCCTTTTTCCTCATCAATTCTATGGTTCACCTCATCCTTCATAGACCCATCTGCTGACATGTCCACTCCCAAATATCTGAATACATTCACCTCCTCCATACTCTCTCCCTCCAATCTGATATCCAATCTTTCGTCACCTAATCTTTTGTTATCCTCATCACCTTACTCTTTCCTATATTCACTTTCAATTTTCTTCTTTTACACACCCTACCAAATTCATCCACCAACCTCTGCAACTTCTCTTCAGAATCTCCCAAAAGCACAGTGTCATCAGCAAAAGCAACTGTGACAACTCCCACTTTGTATTTAATTCTTTATCTTTAACACCACACCTCTTGCCAAGACCTCGCATTCACTTCTCTTACAACCCCATCTATAAATATATTGAACAACCACGGTGACATCACACATCTTGTCTAAGGCCCACTTTTACTGGGAAATAGTCCCCTTCCCTCCTACACACTCTAACTTGAGCCTCACTATCCTTATAAAAACTCTTCACTGCTTTCAGTAACCTACCTCCTATTCCATACACCTGCAACATCTGCCACATTGCCCCCCTATCCACCCTATCATATGCCTTTTCCAAATCCATAAATGTCACAAAAACCTCTTTACCCTTATCCAAATACTGTTCACCTATATGTTTCACTGTAAACACTTGGTCTACACACACCTTACCTTTCCTAAAGCCACCTTGTTCATCTGCTATCCTGCTTTCTGTCTTACATTTAATTCTTTCAATAATAACTCTACCATACACTTTACCAGGTACACTCAACAGACTTATTTCCCTATAATTTTTGCACTCTCTTTTGTCCCCTTTGCCTTTATACAAAGGAACAATACACGCCTCTGCCAATCCTAGGTACCTTACCCTCTTCCATACATTTATTAAATAATAGCACTAACCACTCCAAAATTATATCCCCACCTGCTTTTAACATTTCTATCTTTATCCCATCAATCCCAGCTGCCTTACCCCCTTTCATTCTACCCACTGCCTCACGAACTTCCCCCACACTCACAACTGGCTCTTCCACACTCCTACAAGATGTTATTCCTCCTTGCCCTATACACGAAATCACAGCTTCCTGTCTTCATCAACATTTAACAACTCCTCAAAATATTCCCTCCATCTTCCCGATACCTCTAACTCTCCATTTAATAACTCTCCTCTCCTATTTTTAACTGTCAAATCCATTTGTTCCCTAGGCTTCCTCAACTTATTAATCTCACTCCAAAACTTTTTCTTATTTTCAACAAAATTTGTTGATAACATCTCACCCACTCTCTCATTTGCTCTCTTTTTACATTTCTTCACCACTCTCTTAACCTCTCTTTTCTCTCCATATACTCTTCCCTCCTTGCATCACTTCTACTTTGTAAAAACCTCTCATATGCTAACTTTTCTCCTTACTACTCTCTTTACATAATCATTCCACCATCGCTCTTCTTCCTCCCGCACCCACTCGCCTGTAACCACAAACTTCTGCTGAACACTCTTACACTACATTTTTAAATCTACCCCATTCATCTTCGACCCCATTGCCTACACTCTCACTAGCCCATCTATCCTTCAATAGTTGTTTATATCTTACCCTAACTGCCTCCTCTTTTAGTTTATAAACCTTCACCTCTCTCTTACTTACTGCTTCTATTTTCCTTGTATCCCATTTACCTTTTACTCCCACTGTAGCTATAACTAAAAAGTGATCTGATATATCTGTGGCCCCTCTATAAACATGTACATCCTGAAGTCTACTCAACAGTCTTTTATCTACCAATACATAGTCCAACAAACTACAGTGGACCCTCGGTTAACGAAAAAAATTCATTGCAGAAGCCTGCTCAAGTGCCATTACCGAACGAATTTACGTCCTTAAGAAATAATGTCATGTAGGTTAGTCTATTTCAGACCCCCAAAACTACACTTCCACAAGAACTTACAAAATTATACTTACATAATTGCACGATTTCCGGGGTATTCGTTAACCGAGGGTCCACTACTGTCATTACGCCCTACATCATATCTTGTATACTTATTTATCCTCTTTTTCTTAAAATATGTATAACCTATAACTAAACCCCTTTCTATACAAAGTTCAATCAAAGGCTACCATTATCATTTACACCTGGCACCCCAAACTTACCTACCACACCCTCTACATGTTTCTCCTACTTTAGCATTTAGGTCCCCTACCACAATTACTCTCTCACTTGGTTCAAAAGTTCTTATACATTCGCTTAACATCTCCCAAAATCTCTCTCTCTCCTCTACACTCCTCTCTTCTCCAGGTGCATACACGCTTATTATGACCCACTTTTCGCATCCGACCCTTATTTTAATCCACATAATCCTTGAATTTACACATTTATATTCCCTCTTCTCCTTCCATAACTGATCCTTCAACAGCATTGCTACCCCTTCCTTAGCTCTAACTCTCTCAGATACTCCTGACTTAATCCCATTTATTTCTCCCCACTGAAACTCGCCTACCCCCTTCAGCTTTGTTTCGCTTAGGGCCAGGACATCCAACTTCTTTTCATTCATAACATCAGGAAGTGAATGTGTTCAGATATTTGGGAGTGGACGTGTCAGCAGATGGGTCTATGAAAGACTATGTGAACCATAGAATTGATGAGGAAAAAAAGGTTAGTGGTGCATTAAGGAATCTGTGAAGACAAAAAAGAACTTTATCCATGGAAACAAAGAGGGAAATTTATGAGAGTATAATGGTACTAATACTCTTATATGAGTGTGAAGCATGAGTGATGAATGTTGCAACAAGGAGAAGGCTGGAGGCAGTGGAGATGTCGTGTCTGAGGGCAATGTGTGGTGTGAATATTATGCAGAGAATTTGTAGTTTGGAAATTAGGAGGAGGTGCAGGGTTACTAAAAGTATTATCCAGAGGGCTGAGGAGGGGGTGTTGAGGTGGTTCAGACATTTAGAAAGAATGGAACAAAATAGAATGACTTGGAGGGAGTATAAATCTATAATGGAAGGAAGGTGGGGTAGGGGTTGGCCTAGAAAAGGTTGGAGGGAGGGGGTAAAGAAAGTTTTGTGTGTGAGGGGCTTGGACTTCCAGCAAGTGTGCATGAGCATGTTAAATAGGAGCAAGTGGAGGCAAATGGTTTTTATGACTTGACGTGCTGTTGGAGTGTGATCAAGGTAATATTTATGAAGGAATTCAGGGAAACTGGGTAGCCTTAAATCCCACCTGGAGGTGGGAAGTACAGTGCCTGCACTCTGAAGGAGGGATGGAGATATGTTGCAAGAGTGATAGAATGAGTGGTGATGAAAGTGTTCCTTCTTTTTCAGGTCACCCCGCCTTGGTGGGAAATGACTGACATGTTAAAGAAAATAATAAAAATCATCATTCATTATCTGTCTTGCCAGAAGTGTGCAGAGACCACAGTTAAAATGTCTCTCCGAATTGCAACATCTCTGCCCCTCATTTGTAGTGGAGGCGCTGTACTTCACACCTCCATCACTCAAGTTCTTCTAAATTTTGCTCATCCAGCAGTACTTCAGACCCTAAGAAACCACTTGTCTCTTCTCACTCTGAACTATCATACTCACACACATGCTGAATGCTTAAGCTTCTACCACTAAAAACTTTTATCCTCTTCCTCCCTCCATCCCTTCATAGGATGACACTTATGCCATCCTCCCCCTCCCCATTCTGGATTTATATGCCCTCTTTGCCATCCTTTTTATTTTATTTTGCTTCACTCTTTTTACATGGCTTATCTACTTCAGCAACATCTCCTCCAGCCTTTGAATTATATCTTTTATAATCCCACACTCTCTTCTAATTTTTGTGCTCTTAATTGTCTTCATAATATTCATGCCATATATTTCTCTCAAACATGACTCTGCACTTCTTCAAGCTGCTGCTGCTCCTTCCTCCTCCACCTCTTCCCCCTCCTCCTCTTCCCCCTCCTCCCTTCCTCCTCCCACTCCCTCTGTACTCCCTCCTCCTCCTCCTCCTCCCTCTCCCCCTCCTCCCCTCCTCCCCTCCTCCCCTCCTCCCCCTCTCCCCTCCTCCCTCTCCCTTCCTCACCCTCTCCCCCTCCTCCCCCTCTCCTCCTCCTCCTCTGCCTTCTCCTCACTATAACACTGGAAGATCATGCCTCACACCCTCATATAACTGTGTTGATACCACTATATAGTAATGGTACCTCCCCATTTCAAAACATGTTATAACAAAGTTGTACTCTAAGTGGCAGTATTATAAGAGAGTGTACTAGTATGGTCCACAATATATAATAAATTGTCAAAGTGTGAAGGATTGTATTGCGTGCCTTTACCCTTTCAGGGTCCAAGGCCATTTTTGGAAGGGGTGTGCCAGTGTCCAAGAATTTTCCAAAAAAAAATTTCTTATTTTTTTCTTATGAAATGGTAGAGAATCTTTTTCTGAAGGTAATAAAACAAAAAGTACGAAATTTGATTGAAAATTGATGAAATTATGCTCTCACGAATTTTGATGTGTCAGCGATATTTACGCATCGGCGATTTTGCCGACTTTGACTCCCATTTTAGGCCAATTACATTATTCCAGTCGACCAAATTCTTAGCTATTTCACTAGTATTACTTATATTCTATTGATTGAGCACAAGAAATCGCCCAGTCAACTGTTTCAACTACAAAATAAAGTGATTGGAAATTGGTAATTTAGCCAATTTAACTCAAAGTTCAAAATATTCCAATTTCAAAATAGGGTGCAAAATAAACAATGCAGGCATTCCTGGCACTAAACTAACATTTCCTCTGTTCATTAGTTACTTTTTCAGTCTTTACAAATGAATTCCATTTTGATTTTTTATTTAAGCCAAAAAATGGAAGATTTAATGTTATGCATTATTGTAATAATTATACAAATAATATCACCACATTTCTGAACGTATATTAGACCTACCAGCTGGCGTGTATTAGACGTGTGAGGTCATTTGTTTACTCTTGATTATCGGCAAAAATTGAACATTTCCGCTACTTTGAGCTCAGTTTCAAGCCATTTCCAGTACTAACACCAATCAAAATCATCTCTATATCTGTAATATATCTTCCATTCTATCAAATGAGACCAAGAAATCGCAAATACAACTATAAAAAATATACGAAACAACACTGGAAAGTCGCTGTTTTAATCGAAAATTACAGGTTTCAGTTTTTTTTCTATCATTATGCACTGTGTGCTGCAGGATTTGTTTTATGTGGTGCACACTTACCACATAGATATATTCTCTCATATCTAGGCCCAAATTTACCGCTCAAAGCTTATCTGAGTGAGCTGAGCTCATGATGTAGAACTACGGTTTGGACCCAGAACTCAAAGCCGTAGAACTACGGCACGGACCCTGAAAGGGTTAAATTCAATTGTTTATATAATAAAAAAAATTTGAGTAACTCCCTCTGGAAGTTTTGTCAGTCTGCTCAGTGAGCCACAGTAGGTGTTGTTGTCAGCCGCTGGGTAATGATCATTATATAGTACAGTAAACCCTCTATATAATGGACTAATAAGGGGTGTCTGTTATATCAGAATAACATTAATAAGTAGCAATAAAATGCACTAAAGTACTTTACTGTATACCTAATATGGTACTTAACACAGTTTAGATATATGTACAGTGGATTCTTGGTTTTTGTTTGCCTCAGCTTGCATGTAAAACCAGTTATTCTCCATAAAATGTATTTTTGTTAATATTTTTGGGTGTCTGGAATGGATTAATTGGATTTACATTATTTCTTATGAGAAATATTATAAAAAAATTCATTTTATAGAGAATAACTGGTTTTACTTGCAAGCTGGGACAAACAAAAACCGCTGCACTTCAATAAACATTGAAAAAAAAAATAAGTTAAAAATATATTTTACCTAGTCGATTTTATCCATTATTTTAAGTCTGTTATATCAAGGGTTTACTACACTGATAGACCCATAGTTTTGTTCATATTTACTTATTGTGTAAAATTATTTTCAAGAAATTGTAAAATTCTCTATATTTTTCCAGCTGGTGCAATTGCCTTTGGTTACTCCAACATCTTTGTTTCTTCTCCGAGCCCAGAGAACTTGAACACTCTTTTTGAGTTTGTTGTGAAAGGCCTGAATGCAATGGATTATGAAGAACACCTCAACTATGAGGTTCTGCGCTCCACTGACCCACAGTTCAAAAAGTGTGTGATGAGGGTGACTGTGACTCGTGATAGACACCAAGTTATCCAGGTTGGTAGATATCTCTATAACTTTACTAATTCCTATCATGTCCCTCTATAGTTATGAAAAGATTTCTTGAGTTACTTGTGTGTTTTGCCACAAATTGCGATAATTTATCTAAGGTTTACTACTGGTTCTACTGGAAAATGTGACAACTTCCCAAAGTTATTTATTGTGTTGGTGGAAAGGGAATGTATAATGGAGAGATGTGAAATGTTCACAACTATCACACAATTTGGAGTTGAAATTTTAGACATTATTTCAATCCATGATGAACCAGTATCAAATCGCAGGTGGTCCAGGACAAACTTAAGATGTTGGTCTAAACTTTCCCTTCTAAAACATCTGTGAACTTTCCGCATCATTCTCTGATCCACCTTATTATATCCCCTTTCCACAGCCATGAATGTAAGACTGTCTTTCCCTTGTACAGTGGACCCCCGCCTAACGAACAAAATTCAATCCAGAAGCCTGCTCAAGTGCCATTACCGAACGAATTTACTTCCTTAAGAAATAATGTCATGTAGGTTAGTCTATTTCAGACCCCCAAAAATACACTTCCACAAGCACTTACAATATTATACTTACATTCTTCTTCTTTCAACACGTCGGCCGTTTCCCACTGAAGCGGGGTGGCCCAAAAGGAAAAACGAAAGTTTCTCCTTTTACATTTAGTAATATATACAGGAGAAGGGGTTACTAGCCCCTTGCTCCCGGCATTTTAGTCGCCTCTTACGACACGCATGGCTTACGGAGGAAGAATTCTGTTCCACTTCCCCATGGAGTTATACTTACATCTTCTTTCTTCTTTCAACACGTCGGCCGTTTCCCACCGAAGCGGGGTGGCCGAAAAGGAAAAACGAAAGTTTCTCCTGTTACATTTAGTAATATATACAGGAGAAGGGGTTACTAGCCCCTTGCTCCCGGCATTTTAGTCGCCTCTTACGACACGCATGGCTTACAGAGGAAGAATTCTGTTCCACTTCCCCATGGAGTTATACTTACATAATTGTATGATTTCTGGGGTGTTCGTTAGGCGGGGTCCACTGTATTAGTATTACTCACATTAGTTCTTCCATGGAAATACAGATAGGTCTCTCATAATTCTCCTCTGCCTTAGGCAGTTCACTTTTAGAGTGATGGTGAAAGGTGGTGTTAGGTGGTGATACTACTGATAGGTGGTCATAGATGATGGGGCTGATAGGTTGTGGCCGTAAGTAATGGTGGAGGATGTTAGGTGGTGGTAGTGCTGGTAGATGGCAATGCTAGATTAACAAGCAATCACATCTACAATGTAGGGTATTAAGAGCTATATTTTTTGGACAAAATATGCACTTTAAAAATTTGTATGGCTTTCTTGGAGGTGCTGTGTACCTAATCCTATTTTTCACATAACAAAAAACATTAGATATCAGATTGGAAGGAGGATGTATGGAGGAAGTCAATTTTTTTTTTTTTAAACATTGGCCGTTTCCCACTGAGGCAGGGTGACCCAAAAAGAAAGAAAAAAAAAAGTTCATCATCATTCAACACTTTCACCATCACTCATACATAATCACTGTCTTTGCAGAAGCGCTCAGATATGACAGTTTAGAAGTCCCTCCAAACTGCCAATATCCCAAACCCCTCCTTTAAGTGCAGGCATTGTACTTCCCATTTCCAGGACTCAAGTCCGGCTAACCAGTTTCCCTGAATCCCTTCACAAAATATTACCCTGCTCACACTCCAACAGCTCGTCAGGTCCCAAAAACCATTCGTCTCCTTTCACTCCTATTTAACACACTCACGTATGCTTGCTGGAAGTCCAAGCCCCTCTCCTACGAAACCTCCTTTACCCCCTCCCTCCAACCTTTACGAGGACGACCCCTACCCCGCCTTCCTTCCCCTACAGATTTATACACTCTCCAAGTCATTCTACTTGTTTCATTCTCTTTAACCCTTAAACTGTCCAAACGTAGATATATGTTGACTCGCGTACTGCTCCGAATACAGTGGACCCTCGGTTAACGAAAAAAATTCATTGCAGAAGCCTGCTCAAGTGCCATTACCGAACGAATTTACGTCCTTAAGAAATAATGTCATGTAGGTTAGTCTATTTCAGACCCCCAAAACTACACTTCCACAAGAACTTACAAAATTATACTTACATAATTGCACGATTTCCGGGGTATTCGTTAACCGAGGGTCCACTGTATTTTGAATTTTTTTTTTTTTTTTTAAATGAAGAGCGCATTTTTATAAACAGGATAGGCTAAAAAAAAAATTTTTTTAGGGCCAGTACTTACCGAGATATAAGTCCACCAAGTTGGTGCTGGATGCTCACCTGACGGCAACATCAAGTCCTGCCGCTTGCAAAAGTATTGTGGATATACTTTTTTTCTAGTTTTTATTTTAATTTATTTAAATCGGTAGTAGGTTCGTAGACAGCAACCACCCAGGGAGGTACTACCGTCCTGCCAGGTGACTGTGAAACAGAAAACTGAAACTGTTTTGCATGATGGTAGGATTGCTGGTGTCTTTTTTTCTGTCTCATAAACACGCTGGATAACAGGTATATCTAGCTACTTCTACTTACACTTTAGGTCACACTACACAGGCATGCACATGCATATATATACATACACAGATCTAGGTTTTTCTTCTTTTTCTTGATAGCTCTTGTTCTTTTTATTTTCTCTATTGTCCATGGGGAAGTGGAAAAGAATCTTTCCTCCGTAAGCCATGCATGTCGTATGAGGCGACTAAAATGCCGGGAGCAATGGGCTAGTAACCCCTTCTCCTGTACACATTTACTAAAAAAGAGAAGAAGAAAAACTTTATAAAACTGGGTTGTTTGAATGTGTGTGGATGTAGTGCGGATGATAAGAAAGAGATGATTGCTGATGTTATGAATGAAAAGAAGTTGGATGTCCTGGCCCTAAGCGAAACAAAGCTGAAGGGGGTAGGCGAGTTTCAGTGGGGAGAAATAAATGGGATTAAGTCAGGAGTATCTGAGAGAGTTAGAGCTAAGGAAGGGGTAGCAATGCTGTTGAAGGATCAGTTATGGAAGGAGAAGAGGGAATATAAATGTGTAAATTCAAGGATTATGTGGATTAAAATAAGGGTCGGATGCGAAAAGTGGGTCATAATAAGCGTGTATGCACCTGGAGAAGAGAGGAGTGTAGAGGAGAGAGAGAGATTTTGGGAGATGTTAAGCGAATGTATAGGAACTTTTGAACCAAGTGAGAGAGTAATTGTGGTAGGGGACCTAAATGCTAAAGTAGGAGAAACATGTAGAGAGGGTGTGGTAGGTAAGTTTGGGGTGCCAGGTGTAAATGATAATGGGAGCCCTTTGATTGAACTTTGTATAGAAAGGGGTTTAGTTATAGGTAATACATATTTTAAGAAAAAGAGGATAAATAAGTATACAAGATATGATGTAGGGCGTAATGACAGTAGTGGACCCTCGGTTAACGAATACCCCGGAAATCGTGCAATTATGTAAGTACAGTGGTACCCCGGTTTACGATGGTCCCCAAACTCACCCTTTTATGTAAGTTTATTTTTTTAAATGCTTTTGTAAGTTTAATTTTGGGGGTCTAAAAGGACTAGTCTATTTTACAACATTTCTTAAGGAGATAAATTCGTTTGGTAATGGCACTTGAACAGCATTCTGGAATGAAAAAATATCGTAAACCGGGGTACCACTGTATATGGAGGAGGTGAATGTATTCAGATATTTGGGAGTGGACATGTCAGCAGATGGGTCTATGAAGGATGAGGTGAACCATAGAATTGATGAGGGAAAAAGGGTGAGTGGAGCACTTCGGAGTCTGTGGAGACAAAGAACTTTGTCCATGGAAGTAAAGAAGGGAATGTATGAGAGTATAGTTATACCAACACTCTTATATGGTTGTGAAGTATGGGTGATGAATGTTGCAATGAGGAGAAGGCTGGAGGCAGTGGAGATGTCATGTCTGAGGTCAATGTGTGGTGTGAATATAATGCAGAGAATTCGGAGTTTGGAAATTAGGAGGAGGTGCGGGATTACCAAAACTATTATCCAGAGAGCTGAGGAGGGGTTGTTGAGGTGGTTCGGACATGTAGAGAGAATGGAACGAGACAGAATAACTTCGAGAGTGTATAAATCTGTAGTGGAGGGAAGGCGGGGTAGGGGTCAGCCTAGGAAAGGTTGGAGGGAGGGGGTAAAGGAGGTTTTGTGTGCGAGGAGCTTGGACTTCCAGCAAGCATGTGTGAGCGTATTTGATAGGAGTGAATGGAGACAAATGGTTTTTAATACTTGACGTGCTGTTGGAGTGTGAGCAAAGTAACATTTATGAAGGGATTCAGGGAAACCGGCAGGCCGGACTTGAGTCCTCGAGATGGGAAGTACAGTGTCTGCACTCTGAAGGAGGGGTGTTAATGTTGCAGTTTTATAACTGTAGTGTAAAGCACCCCTCTGGCAAGACTGATGGAGTGAATGATGAAACTTTTTCTTTTTCGGGCCACCCTGCCTTGGTGGCAATCGGCCGATGTGTTAATAAATAAATAAATAATTTTTATGTTCTGATAATTACAATTTGTAATAGTTCTTGTGATTTCATAGCCAATCTTTGTTCTAGCACTAATATTAGGTACTGAAATATTACTCAAATAGTCACAATCACACCAACAGGTGAACATTTTCACCTGCCTTGGTCATTTACTATTGTCTATAAATATATACGAAGTATTTATAGGTCCCAGCAATGTTTTAGACATCCTGGAGTATATATGAAACTCCTTGAAGAATGGTGTTATGACAATTGTCAGATAACTATTGATAAGGCAGTGACATTGATGAATGAATGTGTGCAGGGAACCCTCCCTTTGTTTTCACTGTCTGTTTCTGTCTATCTGTCTGTCTGTCTATCTGTCTGTCTGTCTGTCTATCTATCTGTCTGTCTGTCTGTCTATCTATGTGTCTGTCTATGTGTCTATCTATCTGTCTATCTATCTGTCTATCTGCCTGTCTATCTATCTGTCTGTCTATCTGTCTGTCTATCTGTCTAGCTCTGCTTATCTGTCTTTCTGCCTATGTGTGCCTTGGAGTATAATATGAAGCTCCTTGAAGAATGGTGTTATGACAAGTGTCATAACACCAGTCCAATGACATTGATGAATGTAGTAGGGAACCCTAGCTTTGTTTTCACTATCTGTATCTGTCTATCTATCTGTCTGTCTATCTGTCTGTATCTGTCTGTCTGTCTATCTCTGTCTATCTGTCTGTCTATCTGTCTGTCTGTCTATCTATCTGTCTGTCTATCTGTCTAGCTCTGCTTATCTGTCTTTCTGTCTGCCTGTGTGTGTGTCTTTCCGTCTGCTTGTCTCAGTCTCAGAGTGCGGCTCATAAATGAACAGGTATTATACACGATGCAGAAGTGACATGACAAAGCGTATTACTTGCCAGTCATGCTAATTATGTCTTATATCTACAATCATTGTATAGCACTTTGCCTGGAATTTTTTGGTTTTCCTAGGTAATTTACACTATGTATAATAACTGTACATGTACTTATGTGTACATGTGAGAGAGAGACAGAGAAATATTACAGATATATATAGGTAGACAGAGATATAGGACAGATAGATATAGACAGAATAGACAGAGATATAGACAGAGATATAGACAGAGATATAGACAGCCAGAGACAGCCAAAGCCAGTCAGCCTGCCGAATACGTAACAACATAAAAAAGAAGGAACACTGCAGCAGGCCTACTGGCCCATGCAAGGCAGGTCCATGTCACCCCCCTGGATTAGACCAATGACCCACCTAGTCAGGTCACATCCTTTGAAGGAAGGAGCATGGCATCAGACCTAGTAACACAAGCTAGTCAGGTCCAACTCACACCCACCCACAGCCACTCATGTATTTATCTAACCTATTTTTACTTTCCTCTTATAAGGGGAGTGTTAATGCGACATGACATCAGTGAATCCCTGGTGTTTGCCACACTATTTGCTCTAGCTGGCGCTCAATTGAACTAGTGCTCCCACAAGGTACTAATTGGTCCAGGATTTTTTTAATACTGTGCACACTGAGGGCGCAGACCCATTCTCTCATGTCTAGGCGACTCAGGCCTATCGCACTAAATTTGAAGGAATGAAAAATAAAACGTAGATCTACATTTGGAGCAGTACGCGTGTCAATGTATATCTACGTGTTTACAGTTTAAGGGTTAAATGACCAAATCACCTCAACAACCCCTCTTCAGCCCTCTGATTAATACTTTTAGTAACTCCACCCACCTTCTAATTTCCACACTCCAAATTCTCTGCATAATATTTACACCACACATTGCCCATAGACAGGACATCTCCACTGCCTCCAGCCGCTTCCAGATAATTGGGAGTAGACTTGTCAGTAGACGGATCTATGAAAGATGAGAGGGAAAATGGTGGGTGGTGCACTTGAAACAAAAAGGGGAATGTGCCAGAGTATAGTGGTACAAACACTCTTATGTATATGGGTGTGAAGAATGGAGGAGTCTGGAGGCAGGGAAGATGTCTGAGGCAATGTGTAGTGTGAATATTATACAGAGAATTCATAGTTTGGGGATTAGAAGGAGGTGCAGGGTTACTAAAAGTATTATCTAGAGGTCTGAGAAGGGACTGTTGAGGTCGTTTGGACATTTAGAAAGGCTGGAGCAAAATAGGATGACTTGGAGTCTATATAAATCTGTAGTGAGGGGAAGGTGGGGTAGGGGTTGTCCTAGGAAAGGTTGGAGGGAGGGGGGTAAAGGATGTTTTAAGTGTGAGGGGCTTGAACTTTCAACAGACGTGTATGAGCATCTTAGATAGGAGTGAGTGGAGGCAAGTGATTTTCATGACTTGACTAGTTGTTGGAGTGTGCAAAGACAGTGATTATGTATGAGTGAGGTGAAAGTGTTGAATGATGATGAAAGTATTTTCTTTTTGGGGATTTTCTTTCTTTTTGGGTCACCCTGCCTCAGTGGGAGACGGCCAACTTGTTGAAAAAAAAAAAACTTAGCTGGACTTGAGTCCATGGTGTGGGAAGTACAGTGTCTGCACTCTGAAAAAAGGGTGGAGATATTTGCAGTTTGGAGGGACATCTGAGCTGTATTGTGAGCACATCTCTGGCAAGAAAGTGATGGAGTGAGTGATGGTGAAAGTGTTTCTTTTTTTCAGTGTGAAATGGTCGGTGTGTTAAAATATATTCAGGAACATAAGTGCTGCGTTACATTAGGCTTTACTGTACGTATTTGTCATTATCATCCTTTCTATTGATTAAACTTTTAACTGTGTCCAGGGTACACTCAAGTGATGTCTGTGTGCCCGAAGTACTGTGGAGAACTGGTTAGATAAGTACACTTTCCAGCATGAAACAAACATAAGACAAGTGTTACTTATTTGTTAACAGCACGATGTCCAGCAGCCTCTTTCTGGAAATCCCTTTCGGGTGGCGTTACAGATTTCACAGTGGCTGTTGATTAACAATTTTGTTATTTATTTCATTGCAGATTACATGGGTATCGGAAGTTACAATGTAAATTGAGTGCAAGGAGAGCCACTGACATGCCATGGCATTAGGGGCAGCTTATTCTAGTCCTTAAAAACTATGTACTTAATATTAGAGAAATTTAATGAGTTTATTTTAGTTAAAAATTATTTTCAAAATTACAATATGATGAAATTTTACTGTTTAAATTATTATATAATGATATTAGATTGTTACAAGTGTTAAGATTCTTGAATGATAATATGGAATTGAGATTATCTTAAGGAAAATAACATTGAGCATTTTTGACATTAACTTATATTATGAGTAGGGGGTAACATAATAGTAACATATTATTAAAAATTGAGATTATCGAATAGGAAAGTAACAATGAGCATTATTCATATAATTTACCCCAAAGGAGCGTATATCTCAGCATTTCACTATCATCTGAAATGCGTAGTGATACTTTCTTGGGTTTGGGTTAATCACCCACGTGTCACAGGATCTATTGGTAATTCCAGTCAAATCTCACCCCTACCTATTAGCTAAAGCTAACGTAATTAGGTGTGGGTATGGCTGGACTTACCTGGTTATTTTAACTGACCCAATTTCCCCTAGTTTGTGGTAGGGGCAGTATGACCCCGGTGTTGATGTCTTGAGTAGGCTGCTACAGATGTGTAGTTATGTCCTCACTCATCGACAGGGAGTCACTTTGGTTAGTTTTTACGTGATAGGGTAGTATCTTGTCCCTTTGTTCATAACACCTGAATGCATGCCTTGACACAAACTTTACACTTATTGGGATTATACCGCGGGTGATACACTCGTATTTCTTTTTAACACTAGTTTTCCTAGTGGAGATTGACAGTATTTCAGAGTTTACCACACAAAGTCAGTATTTTCTTTGTTCTCAGCAGGAGATTTGTGATGTACAGTGGTCCCTCAGTTTTCGCCGAAAATTCGTTCCAGAATGCTGCTCAAGTGCCATTACCGAACGAATTTACTTCCTTAAGAAATAATGTCACGTAGGTTAGTCTATTTCAGACCCCCAAAAATACACTTCCACAAGCACTTACGAAAATATACTTACATAAATGTTCGAGTTTGGAAATGCACGAAAACCGAGGGACCACTGTATGTTCACGCTCTCATGTCTGAATTCAACCTAGCTTGTTGCCCTGCCCAGAGTTCACCAGTTCACCCTCTGTACAAAAGAACTGTTGAGTTCAGCTTTATATCTTCCTTACTACACATGGCAGCAGTATTCAATACAAGAGGGTAGGTTTCTTATTATCTAGCTATAGACTAGAATTCTTAATAGTCCCAGCTTGTAGATAAAGTGAAGTGCAGGTTTACACGTAATTTTCCTGCTATGGTGAAAAGAGTAATTACTCTCGTTTAACTTTGTGTGTAGTTGATCAGGAACTCTAGCAAAGAGAGGAAGGCGTGCCTCATGATGCTATGGTACACATGTGGTTTTAATAAAGCTGTTTGCGAAGAAGGAAAAGTCCACTAGCCCCTTCTGGGAGGGCTAAGTCCCTCAGAAGGCTGAGAGGGCTGAGAGATACCCCTTTACTGGAGAATTTTTTCTACAAGTACTAATATGGACGATTTTTTTATATCTTCAAATATGCCACTATTGGCAGAAAGGTGGGCTAGTGCAAGTAGGGGTAGTGGGGGGGGGGTTGAAGAGAGTTGGTATAGTTTTTAAAAATGTAGTAGTATTAGAATGTGGGGCAGAAGTTTGTGGCTATAGGAGGGTGGGTGCAGGAGGAAAGAGGAGTGAGTGGTGGAATGAAGAAGTAAAGGGTGTGATAAAAGAGAAAAAGGTAGCTTATGAGAGGTTTTTACAAAACAGAAGTGTTAATAGAAGAGCAGAGTATATGGAGAGTAAAAGAAAGGTGAAGAGAGTGGTGAGAGAGTGCAAAAGGAGAGCAGATGAAAGAGTGGGAGAGGCTCTGTCAAGAAATTTTGCTGAAAACAAGAAGAAATTTTGGAGTGAGATAAACAAGGTAAGAAAGCCTAGGGAACGAATGGATTTGTCAGTTAAAAACAGAGTAGGGGAGTTAGTAGATGGGGAGCTGGAGGTATTGGGTAGATGGCGAGAATATTTTGAGGAACTTTTAAATGTCGATGAAAAAAGAGAGGCGGTAATTTCATGCACTGGCCAGGGAGGTACAACATCGTTTAGGAGTGAAGAAGAGCAGGATGTGAGTGTGGGGGAGGTGTGTGAGGCATTACGTAGAATGAAAGGGGGTAAAGCAGCTGGAACTGATGGGATCATGACAGAAATGTTAAAAGCACGGGGGGATATAGTGTTGGAGTGGTTGGCATTTTTGTTTAATAAATGTATGAAAGAGGGGAAGGTACCTAGGGATTGGCAGAGAGCATGTATGGTTCCTTTATATAAAGGGAAGGGGGATAAAAGAGATTGTAAGAATTATAGAGGAATAAGTTTACTGAGTATACCAGGTAAAGTGTATGGCAGGGTTATTATTGAAAGAATTAGAGGTAAGACAGAGAGTAGGATTGCAGATGAGCAAGGAGGCTTTAGAGTGGGTAGGGGATGTGTAGATCAAGAGCTTACAGTGAAGCATATAGTATGTGAACAGTATTTAGATAAAGGTAGAGAAGTTTTCATTGCATTTATGGATTAAGAAAAGGCATATGATAGAGTGGGTAGGGAAGCAATGTGGCACGTGTATGGAATACGTAGTAAGTTATTGAAGGCTGTAAAGAGTTTTTATGAGGATAGTGAGGCTCAGGTTAGGGTGTGTAGGAGAGAGGGAGATTACTTCCTAGTAAAAGTAGGTCTTAGACAGGGGTGTGTAATGTCACCATGGTTGTTTAATATATTTATAGATGGGTTGTAAAAGAAGTAAATGCTAGGGTGTTGGGGAGAGGGGTGGGATTAAATTGTGGGGAATTAAATGCAAAATGGGAGTTGACACAGTTACTTTTTGCTGATGATACTGTGCTTATGAAAGTGAACAAAGATAAGAGTAAGGTGATGAGGGTATCAAACGATTTAGATAAAGAAAAATTGGATATCACATTGGAGAGAGGGATTATGGAAGAAGTAAATGTTTTCAGATATTTGGGAGTTGACATGTCAGCGGATGGGTTTATGAAGGATGAGGTTAACCATAGAATTGATGAAGGAAAAAAGGTGAGTGGTGCGTTGAGGTATCTGTGGAGATGAAAAATGTTATCCATGGAGGCAAAGAAGGGAATGTACGAAAGTATAGTGGTACCAACACTCTTATATGGGTGTGAAGCATGGGTTGCAAATGCTGCAGCGAGGAGGCGGCTGGAGGCAGTGGAGATGTCCTGTCTAAGGGCAATGTGTGGTGTAAATATTATGCAGAAAATTCAGAGTGTGGAAATTAGGAGAAGGTGTGGAGTTACTAAAAGTATTTGTCAGAGGGCTGAAGAGGGGTTGTTGAGGTGGTTTGGTCATTTAGAGAGAATGGATCAAAGTAGAATGACTTGGAGAGCGTATAAATCTGTAAGGGAAGGAAGGCGGGGTAGGGGTCGTCCTTGAAAAGGTTGGAGGGAGGGGGTAAAGGAGGTTTTGTGGGCGAGGGGTTTGGACTTCCAGCAAGCATGTATGAACGTGTTAGATAGGAGTGACTGGAGACGAATGGTTTTTGGGACCTGACGATCTGTTGGAGTGTGAGCAGGGTAACATTTTGTGAAGGGATTCAGGGAAACCAGTTAATTGATTTAGTTGGACTTGAGTCCTGGAAATGGGAAGTACAATGCCTGCACTTTAAAGGAGGGGTCTGGGATAGTGACAGCTGGGAGGGACTTATTCTCAGCTGTCGTATCTGAGCTCCTCTGCAAAGACAGTGATTATGTATGAGTAAGGTGAAAGTGTTGAATGAATGATGAAAGTATTTTCTTTTTTTGGGATTTTCTTTCTTTTTGGGTCACCCTGCCTCGGTGGGAGACGGCCGACTTGTTGAAAAAAAAAAAAAAATGCCACCTGCCAATATTTTTGACCTCAGCACAACCTAAGTCCAGGAGGGTTCACACAGTGTATCATGGTTAACCACATGGGTGATGACTATGTTTCTGATGTACTAGTACACCTAACTAGCATATGTATACAATGAAACCAAGAGCTGTTGTTCCACCACCAGCTTCTCTTCCAGCAAACAGGCTGAGGAAGTAGCATAAAGATGACTTATTTCAAATTTATTACAGTTTATAATAATAATAATAATACTTTATTGAGACATGGTACAGTGATACATGGTAGACATAGTTATACATAGTTATTACATAGTTATTAATGAGATGTACATGCCAAAAGCCCCTAATATGCTGTGCATTGCGGGCATTCTTAGGACTACTTAATTCTAGACTACATGGTAAAAAGTTATGGTTGTTAATTTATAAAATAAGTATAATTGCGTATCTAAGTTATAAAGTTTGAATATAAGTTGAACATATCAATTAATTGTAGCAATGCAACTAATTGAATGAGATAACAATTTAAAACAATTAATTGCATTGCAGTTACAGTTTACGTGGTCATTATAATGTAAATGTTGTGGAAATAGTTAGCTTAGTATGTATTATTCATAACAGGTTTTACATTCAATTGATAAGTCAGGTTTTTACATTAAGTGATTATTCTACTTTGTTGGGAATGTTAGATATTGAGCATTTAGCTTTGGGTGAGAAGGTGGTTTTTTAGCATCGTTTTGAATTGGGGTACAGGTAGGGTTTCTTTGGCAATGACAGGTAATGAATTTCAAATTTTCGTGCCTTTTATATGCATTGAGTTTTTACATAGTGTTAGATGGACACGGGGAACATCGAGGAGTGATCTGTGTCTAGTGTTATGGTCATGTGTCCTGTTAAAATTGGTAAGGAGAAGTTTGAGTGGTGGGTTAATATTTGCATAGTGTTCTATGTATGTAATAGGCACAGTAAAAAGTATGGATGTCTTGTATGGTGAGTAAGTTTAGGTTTTTGAATATTGGTGGAGTATGTTGTCTGGAGTGTGAATTTGTTATAATTCTAACTGCTGCCTTTTGTTGTGTTATTAGTGGTCTGAGATGAGTTATTGATGTAGAGCCCCATGCGCAGATTCCATAGGTGAGGTAGGGGTAAATGAGTGAGTGATATAGGGTAAGGAGAGCTGGTTGTGGAACATAGTACCGTATCTTGGATAGTATTCCCACGGTCTTTGAGACTTTCTTGGAAATTTGTTGTATATGTGTCTGAAATTTGAGGCCACTGTCAAGATGGATTCCTAAGAATTTTCCCTCTGTGAGTTTTGTGATAGGGGACCCGTTTATCATTATGTTAAGTGGTGTGTTTGTAGCTCTGTTCCCAAACTGGATAAAATAGGTTTTATCAATATTGAGAGTAAGTTTGTTGGTCATCATCCAGGTAGATATTTTCTGCAATTCAGTATTTGCAGTGTTGGCTAGTGTGTCTGGGCTTGGGTGCGAGATAACGTATGTAGTGTCATCTGCAAAAAGTATGGGTTTGAGTAGTTGAGATGCATTTGGTAGGTCGTTAATGTAAATGAGAAAGAGTAGTGGGCCAAGAACACTTCCCTGTGGGACACCTACGGTAATAATTTGCGCGGTGGAGCTAGCTCCATTTGTGTACACATATTGGTTTCTGTTGCTAAGGTATGATTTTAGGTAGTTGAGGGAGTGTCCTCTTATACCATAGTGTGATAATTTTAGGTGTAACAGATCATGGTCAACTGTATTAAAAGCTTTACGTAAATCAATGAAGATTCCCACTGGGATTTCTTTTTTCTCAAGGGCGGTGTAAATTATTTCTAACATGTGTAGTAGGGATGTATCGGATGTGAAAAATTTAGATATCCGGTATGCGGATGTGTATACGGATGTCTTACTTACTCATTTTACGGATGCGAATGCGGATGCGGATGTAAGAAATTGTGCGGATGTTCCGGGGATTTCGGATGCGGATGCAAGAAATTGTGCGGATGTTCCGCGGATGTTGACGCGGATGTATATGCGGATATCTGTTTGCTGTGAAATGCGGATGCAGATTCGGATGTAAGAAATTGTGCGGATGTTCCGCAGATGCGGATGCGGATGCGAATATCCGATACATCACTAATGTGTAGGGGTTCATCTGGTTTTGTTAGCTTGATTGTTCTGTTTGTGGATATCTTTTTAGTTCCTAGAATTTCAGATAGGGTTTTCCAGGTCTTTTTTATATCACCTTTTAAGTTATGTAATCTGTTCTCATAGTACAATTTTTTTGGTCTTCTTATCAGACTCGTTAGGTTTGATGAGTAGCGTTTTGTTTGTTCTCTTGTTATTTGACCCAGTCTGTACTGTTTTTCATATAGGTGCTTTGTATTAATGGATTTGAGTATGCTATGCTGAGTATGCAGGGACTATTTAATCTTTTAGTTGTGATTTGTTTAGTTTTTTTAGGGCAATGCTTATTGTAGAGGTATTGGGTCTTTTTAAGAAAATTATTAATACATAAGTCAGTATCTGGGAAGTTGTCTATTTCTGTTTGCCAGTCAGTGTTTGTCATAGCTGTTAAAAAGTTATTTATAGCTGTCTCATTATGTAGTCTGAAGGTAACTTTAGTAGTCTCTAGTGGTAATTTTCCGAGATTTGTTATGAGAAAGGTTGGGTAGTGGTCTGTGGTATTGTCTGTGATTATGCCTGATTTTAATGGGGATATGGTGTTAGTCCAGATATGGTCTAATAGAGAGGCACAGGTCTCAGAGATTCTCGTAGGTTTTGTTATTGTCGGGAGCAGCAAGCAGTTGCTCATAGTGTTTGTGAATTCAGTTACTTGTGGGTCCTGATCTTGTAGGAGGTTTATATTGAAGTCTCCTGTGAGGATTAAGTGGTCTTTGTTCATGTGTGCATCATTAATCATACTTCCTAATTTTTCACGATACTAACAATAGAATTTATCAATAAAGCACATTTTGTAGATTTAACCCAGTATAACCCAGTAAAGCCAAGCAGTGTGATTTATTTCCATGTTTTGATGAGTATTACACCTTGAAACAGTTGTAACATAAGTATTCATTGTACATAATGTTAGAAGACCAAAAAAATAAAATAATAGAATAAAAAAGAATTATATATTTCACAAGTTTATATTGTACAGTGAACCCCCGGTGCTCGACGTCGTCGGAGCTCGGCCAAATCGGTGTTCAACGGTTTTTTTTTACAATATTTTTGGCTTGGTATTAGGCGGCCACTCGGAGTTGGGCGAGTTGGCTATCCGTCCCGGACGCATACGCGTGGGGCCGTGGCCCAGCTGGGCGCCCAGGCACTCAGTGTGTTATTGTTTACAAGTGAGCGACCACTACCCATGCATTCATACCATATATATTGTCATTATTCCAATGTTTTTTGTGCTTGCAACTGCTAAATAAGCCACCATGGACCCCAAGAAAGCTCCTAGTGCCAAGCCTGTGGTAAAGAATGTGCAGGGAGTGAAGCATTCATGCAGGGAGTGTAGCATTTATGCAGGGAGTGAAGCAGGCATGCAGGGAGTGTAGCAGGCATGCAGGGAGTGTAGCAAGGATGCAGGGAGTGTAGCAAGGATGCAGGGAGTGTAGCAGGCATGCAGGGAGTGTAGCAAGGATGCAGGGAGTGTAGCAAGGATGCAGGGAGTGTAGCAAAGATGCAGGGAGTGTAGCAAGGATGCAGGGAGTGTAGCAGGCATGCAGGGAGTGTAGCAAGAATGCAGGGAGTGTAGCAGGGATGCAGGGAGTGTAGCAAGGATGCAGGGAGTGTAGCAGGGATGCAGGGAGTGTAGCAAGGATGCAGGGAGTGTAGCAAGGATGCAGGGAGTGTAACAGGCATGCAGGGAGTGTAGCAAGGATGTAGGGATTGTAGCATGTATCCAGGGAGTGTAGCAAGGATGCAGGGAGTGTAGCAAGGATGCAGGGAGTGTAGCAAGGATGCAGGGAGTGTAGCAAGGATGCAGGGAGTGTACCAAGGATGCAGGGAGTGTAGCATTCATGCAGGGAGTGAAGCAGGGATGCAGGGAGTGTAGCATTCATGCAGGGAGTGAAGCAGGGATGCAGGGAGTGTAGCATTCATGCAGGGGGTGTAGCATTCAAAGAAAAAGTCCAGTAACCACAGAAAAGAACTTGGTACCTGCAGTGTTAATGGAAGGGGATTCCCCTTCCAAACACTAGCATACTACTCCACCTTCTCCCCTCCTCCCGTCTTCCACACATCAACAACTCTTCAATAAATGTAAGTGACATGTTATTGTACTATTATTTCTTAATTTTTCATAAAAATGTGTATAATTTAAGGTCAAAAAGTTCTAAAAAATATTTTATTTTAATACTTTTGGATGTCTGGAAGGGATTCATTTTATTTCCATTATTTCTTATGGGGAAAATAGAATCGGAGTTCGACCAAACCGGTGGTCGACGGGCCCTCTGGGACGGATTACCGACGAGAACCGGGGGTCCACTGTTTATTCCAAGTGGAGCAATGATCGGCGCATTTCCCAATGAAACACTTCTAATGTCACATCATATTCCCTTGAACACACTTAACTCCTTGAGGGTCTGTGCCATAGTTCTATGGCTTTGAACCCAGGGTCAGTGCCGTAGTAGTACATCATAAGCTCAGCTCACTCAAATAAGCTGTGAGCGGTAAATTTGAGCCTAGATATGAGAGAATGGGTCAATGTGATAAGTATGCACCATTTTTTTTATTATTTTATTAACACATCGGCCGTTTCCCACCAAGGCAGGGTGGCCCGAAAAAGAAAAACTTTCATCATCATTCACTCCATCACTGTCTTGCCAGAGGCATGCCTACACTACAGTTACAAAACTGCAACATTTAACATCCCTCCTTCAGAGTGCAGGCACTGTACTTCCCATCTCCATGACTCAAGTCCGGCCTGACGGTTTCCCTGAATCCCTTCATAAATGTTACCTTGCCTCCACTTCAACAGCACGTCAAGTATCAAAAACCATTTATCTCCATTCACTCCTATCAAATACAATCATGCATGCCTGCTGGAAGTCCAAGCCCCTCGCACACAAAACCTCCTTTACCCCCTCCCTTCAACCTTTCCTAGGCCGACCCCTACCCCGCCTTCCCTCCACTACAGATTTATACACTCTCGAAGTCATTCTACTTTGTTTCTTTCTCTCTACATGTCCAAACCACCTCAACAACCCCTCCTCAGCCCTCTGGATAATAGTCTTGGTAATCCCGCACCTTCTCCTAATTTCCACACTACGAATTCTCTGCATTATATTCACACCACACATTGATCTCAGACATGACATCTCCATTGCCTCCAGCCTTCTCCTTGTTGCAACATTCACCACCCATGCTTCACACCCATATAAGAGTGTTGGTATAACTATACTCTCATACATTCCCCTCTTTGCTTCCACGGACAAAGTTCTTTGTCTCCACAGACTCCTAAGTGCACATCTTACCCTTTTACCCTCATCAATTCTATGATTCACCTCATCCTTCATAGACTGATCTGCTGACACGTCCACTCCTAAATATCTGAATACAGTGGTACCCTGACTTACGATATTAATCCGTCAGAGAGGGCATATTTTAAGGCGAAACAATCGTTACACGAATCAATTTTCCCCATAAGAAATAATGGAAATAAATTTAATCCGTCCAAGACTTCCAAAAGTAGTTAAATAAAATATTTTTTAGAACTTTTTGACATAAAATAATACAGAATTTAATGAAGAATACCTAAATACACATGTAAATATTGTACAATAACATGTCACTTACATTTATTGAAGAGTTGTTGATGTGTGGAGGACGGGAGGAGGGAAGAAGGTGGAGTAGTATGCTAGTGTTTGGAAGGGGAATCCCCTTCCATTAACACTGCAGGTACCAAGTCCTTTTCTGGGGTTACTTCCCTTTTTCTTTGAATGCCACTAGGACCAGCTTGAGAGTCACTGGACCTCTTTCTAACAATAAATTTGTCCAGGGAGCTCTGTGACTGGCGATTCTTTAACACATCCCTGAAATGACACACCACTGTGTCATTGTACAGGTTGCCAGCACGGCCTGCAACAGCATGGTTAGGGTGATATTCATCCATAAATGCTTGCACATCACTCCATTTGGCACAGATCTCCCTAATCCTTGAAGAAGGCACATTCTTCCATTTTTGTTCCACCTCCTCCTCCTCCTCTGAACCATTGTCCTGACCACTGGTCTCTTGTTCCAGTTGCTGTTGAAGCTCTTGCAGATCTTCAGTGGTTAGCTCTTCCTTGTGCTCCTCCACCAACTGTTCCACATCCTCACCACTCACCTCTAACCCCAAAGACTTGCCCAATTCCACAATTTCTTCCA
>WNWK01028639.1:0-25183 GCA_009830355.1 Cherax destructor | reverse complement strand
ACAAGGATGCAGGGAGTGTAGCAAGGATGCAGGGAGTGTAGTAGGCATGCAGGGAGTGTAGCATTCATGCAGGGAGTGTAGCATTCATGCAGGGAGTGTAGCATTCAAAGAAAAGGCCAGTAACCCCAGAAAGAACTTGGTACCTGCAGTGTTAATGGAAGGATTCCCTTCCAAACACTAGCATACTACTCCACCTTCTCCCCTCCTCCCGTCCTCCACACATCAACAACTCTTCAATAAATGTAAGTGACATGGTATTGTACAATATTTACATGTGTATTTAGGTATTATTCATTAAATTCTGTATTATTTAATGTCAAAAAGTTCTAAAAAATATTTTATTTAACTACTTTTGGAAGTCTTGGACGGATTAAATTTATTTCCATTATTTCTTATGGGGAAAATTGATTCGTGTAACGATTGTTTCGCCTTAAAATATGCCCTCTCTGATGGATTAATATCGTAAGTCGGGGTACCACTGTACTTTGCACATTAACTCGTACGTGGTCTTGTAATATGTTGATAGCAGTTTCCTTGCACTGGGATTGAGTTATGTCTCTGGGAATGTGGTTGCTGTTTATTATAACTGCATCAGACAAGTTATCTTGTTCGGTTTTGTCATCTTGAAAATCAAGATATTCATCAAGTCGAGTGTGCATGTTGTTATTCCAGTCCTTGATTGCTTCTTCCACCTTCATATTCAGAGTTGTTATTTGATGGGTGTGACTGGTTATAGCTGTTTGTAGAGTATTTTCTGTGTCAGTATTTCCCGATGTAATCTTCTCTTCAAGGTTTTGGATCTTGATCTCGAGGTTAGTTAGCTTGGATTCATATTTCACTAGTTTTGCTTTGATGTCTTATGAAGATAAATACTACCATTCACCCTCAAACTACTTTCATACCAACCTTTCTTAGTCAATGCTTTCATACAGACAGACCTCTTTTTCCCTCATATTCTCTACTCACCTCCCCAACACTTTTCCTACATTCTCCTTGTTTTCGCTTTTATTATCTCTGCCAATCATTACTCCTCACTTCTGTTCTATCCCCCTTGTTGAAAATTTAGTATTTTTGTCTTCAGGTTTTGGAACCTGAATTGTTTACATATACAGTGGCCCCCCGGTTTACGTTATTAATTCATTCCAGAATGCTGTTCAAGTACGAATTTGTTCCCATAAGGAATAATGTAAATTAGATTAGTCCTTTTAGACCCCCAAAAATACACTTACAAAAGCACAATACAAAAATACACTTACATAATTGTTCGAGTTTGGAGCTGTACGTAAACCGGGGGTCCACTGTATAAAGGTTTCATCCTCTTGCTGACAATTTTTGCACTATTTCTTTTAAATGTGGACCATACTAATAGATTAAAGTTTACCTTAGAATCTCAGGACATTTGCTACTATGATGTTCAGATGAGAGTTCTTGATTATGTAATATTAACAAGTCCTTGAGATGGTTCTGTAGTTGTTGATATCCTTGATGATAGTTTGTTGAAGTTGAAAGTTGGCAAAATTAGTTTCCAATTTGGTTTTGAATTCATGTTTTTTTTTCAACAAGTCGGCCGTCTCCCACCGAGGCAGGGTGACCCAAAAAGAAAGAAAATCCCCAAAAAGAAAATACTTTCATCATCATTCAATACTTTCACCACACTCATACATAATCACTGTCTTTGCAGAGGCGCTCAGATACGACAGCTGAGAATAAGTCCCTCCCAGCTGTCACTATCCCAAACCCCTCCTTTAAAGTGCAGGCATTGTACTTCCCATTTCCAGGGAGCGTTATGTTTGTACAAACACCCCAGTGTAACAACAGCAAGTGTTTTAAGTCCTTCCTAAATATAGGTATAAAGAACTCAGTCAGCAACATCTCTTGCTGCTTGCTTAACCCACACTTGCTTAACCCACACTGGCACTATGAAGTATTCAGGTAAAAATCTACATTGTTTCAGGTATATGAAAGGGTACATAGTTTTGGAAAAGACATGAATAAATTGTAGGTTATTTTTAGAGATATTTGTTTTATATGGTCCTTGTTCATTTGTATTACAGTTTTTATGTATTTTATTGTCTTCATCAGCATGTTTCTAATGCTTGATTTCACTGCCATCTTTCTCATTACTCCATAGGGTTTTATGTAACTTGAGGAGGAATGTGTAGAAACACATTTATTTTTTAATTCTCTTTTTTGGTATGATTATGTGTATTTATTCTTTCATTAAATATCAAGAATATATAAGTAATGAGTTTATTGAAGGTATTGATGAAGACTGTAATCTTAATGGGCTTCATATTTGGCATGACTCTGATTTTCCTCAGTGAATGCTCTTCATAAATTCTATAATTTTGACTAATTGCTTACTGGTTTTTTTTTCAGGAGTGGAAAAATACTTATTATAAAGCGAGTACAGCCCTTCAGTTTAGAGAAAGAAAAATAGAAGATGCAGCTCAACTCATAGAAAACAATCTTACGTTATTAGGTGCTACAGCGATAGAAGATAAGCTTCAGGATGAGGTAGGTGTCTTAGGTGAAGTACATAATGTAGTAGACATATTAGGTGCTACAGTGATAGAAGATAAGCTTCAGGATGAGGTAGGTGTCTTAGGTGAAGTACATAATGTAGTAGACATATTAGGTGCTACAGTGATAGAAGATAAGCTTCAGGATGAGGTAGGTGTCTTAGGTGAAGTACATAATGTGGTAGACATTTTAGGTGTGACAGCGATAGAAGATAAGCTTCAAGACAAGGTAGGTGTCTTAGGTGAAGACATGTTAGGTGCTGCAGTGATAGAAGAAACCATAATTATTAATGGTCTTATGTCAACTATTTTTTTTTTTTTACCAAATGAACATACCTAGAATTATAACCCCTCACCTGCCCTGTCATTAACGGATACCCCTCTCCATTAATGGATATCACTCTCCCATCATTAATGAATATCACTCTCCCTTCATTAATGGATATCCCTCTCACCTCATTAATGGATATCCCTCTCATCTCATTAATGGATATCCTTCTCACCTCATTAATGGACATCCCTCTCACCTCATTAACCCTTTCAGTGTCGGTCCCATAATATTACGGCTTGAGAGCCAGTGTTGGTCCCGTAATACTACACCAAAATTCTATCTCCTTCAACTCTGGTGGAAGAAAGCTGGTAGGCCTACATATGAAAGAATGGGTCTGCATGGTCAGTGTGCGCAGTATAAAAATAATCCTGCAGCACGCAGTGAAAGAGAAAAAAACTCCGACCGTGTTTTTGGTTTAAAACAGCGCCTTTGCTGTGTATTTTCATATGGTATTTATGGTTGTATTCTTGTTTTCTTGGTCTCATTTGATAGAATGGAGGATATATTACAGAAATGGAGATGATTTTGATTGGTTTCAAGATGAAAAGTACTCTGAAATTGAGCTCAAAGTAGCAGAAATGTTCGATTTTTGCCGATGCTCAAGAGTAAACAAATGATGTCACTTTCCAATACGTGTCCAACTGGCCAGTCTAATACGCAGTCATGAATGAGTTGACATTATTTATACAATTATTATAATAATGCAGTAGTCTGCATAGCAGTAAATCGTCTATTTTTTTTGTAAGAATAAAAATTCAAAATGGAAAGCAAGAGTAATATAAGAGGGGCCTGGAGACATGACTAATGAACAGAGAAAATGTTATTTTAGTGCCAGGAATGTCTGCCTTGTTTATTCTGGACCCTATTTTGAAATTGGCATCTTGAAATTTGTGTGAAATTGGCCAAATTGCCAAATTCTGACCACTTTGTTGGGTAGTTGAAATTGGTAAATGGGCTGTTTCTTGTACTCAATCGATAGAACAAATGGAGTTCTAGCGAAATAGAAATGATTTTAGTCGACTGGAACAATGGAATTGGCCAAAAATATGGCTCAAATTGGGTAAAATCGCCGATGCGTAAATATCGCCGAGATCGCTAACTTCGCGAGAGCGTAATTTTGTAAGTGTTCCATCAAATTTCGTACTTTTGGTGTTTACCTGGAGTTTACCTGGAGAGAATTCCAGGTGTCATTACCATTGGGAAAAGATTCTCTATCATTTCATAAGAAAAAAATTTTTTTTTTTTTTTTTTTTTTTTAAATTTTCTACGCAGAGTAAGTTAACCCTTTCAGGGTCCAAGGCCATTTTTGGAAGGGGTGTGCCAGTGTCCAAGAATTTAAAAAAAAAAAAAATCTTATTTTTGCTTATGAAATGGTAGAGAATATTTTTCTGAAGGTAATAAAACAAAAAGTACGAAATTTGATTGAAAATTAACGAAACTGTGCTCTTGCGAATTTTGATGTGTCAGCGATATTTACACATCGGAGATTTTGCCGACTTTGAGTCCCATTTTAGGCCAATTACATTATTCCAGTCAAACAAATTCTTAGCTATTTCACTAGTATTACTTCTATTCTATCGATTGAGCACAAGAAATCACCCAGTCAACTGTTTCAACTCCAAAATAAAGTGATTGGAAATTGGTAATTTAGCCAATTTAACTCAAAGTTCAAAATATTCCAATTTCAAAATAGGGTGCAGAATAAACAATGCAGGCATTCCTGGCACTAAACTAACATTTCCTCTGTTCATTAGTTACGTTTTCAGTCTTTACAAATGAATTCCATTTTTATTTTTTATTCACATAATGAATTTTTATTCAAACCAAAAAATGGAAGATTTACTTTTATGCAATATTATAATAATTGTACAAATAAAATCACCACATTTGTGAACGTATATTAGACCCACCAGCTGGCGCGTATTAGACGTGTGAGGTCATTTGTTTACTTTTGAACATCGGCAAAAATTTAACATTTCCGCTACTTTGAGCTCAGTTTCAAGCCATTTCCAGTACTAAAACCAATCAAAATCATCTCTATATCTGTAATATATCTTCCATTCTATCAAATGAGACCAAGAAATCACAAATATAACTATAAAAAGTATACGAAAAAACACTGTAAAGTTGCTCTTTTAATCGAAAATTACGGTTTCAGTTTTTTTCTCTCATTATGCACTGTGTGCTGCAGGATTTGTTTTATGTGGTGCACACTTACCACATAAATGTATTCTCTCATATCTAGGCCCAAATTTACCGCTCAAAGCTCATCTGAGTGAGCTGAGCTCATGACGTAGAACTACGGTTTGGACCCAGAACTCAAAGCCGTAGAACTACGTCACGGACCCTGAAATGGTTAAGGATCAGGGGTCTCGACACTGAAAGGTTTAATGGATATCACTCGCTTCACTAACAGATATCACTCTCACTTCACTAATAGATATCCCTTTCACTTCACTAATACTAGATATCCCTCTCACTTCACTAATAGATATCCATCTCATTTCATTAATGAATATCCCTTTCATTTCATTAATGAATATTCCTCTCACTTCATTAATGAATATCTCTCTCCATTAATGGATAACTTACTCTTCCCAATAAGTGACTTCTCTCACTCTCTCTTCAATAAGTGACATCTCTCACTTTCACTTCAATAAGTGATATCTCTCACTCTCTTCAATAACTGATATCTCTCACTCCCAATTCAATAACTTATATCTCCTCAGTAACTGATATCTCTCACTCTTTTCAGTAACTGATACCTCTCAGTCTCTCATCAATAACTGATATCTCTCTCTCTCTTCAATAATTGATATTTCTAACTCTTCAATAACTTATATCTCTCACTCTCTCTTCAGTAACTTCAGTTATTTTGCCCATTTGCAAATTGTTAAGCATTCTCGAATCTCTTTCAAAGTTCACTCCATGTAGCAGGATTTGATGTAATAAGTTATCACAGGCCTAATGCTCCATGGTATGTTATCCACGTCCTAGCTTTGGTTAGGCCTATACTTGTATTTAGGGCCTGGCTGTGTGGCTAAAGTACTGAGTACTTTGATGCAGAGTGGGCAGGTTCGAGTCCTGCTGTGGACTGAGAGATAATGTTTGTGTGTGTATTTATATAGGTATATATTTATTTATCTCCATGGGGAAGTGGATCAGAATTCTTCCTCCGTAAGTCATGTGTATCATAAGAGGCGACTGTATACACTACTAAATTTAAAAAGAGTAACTTTTGTTTTCCTTTTTAGGTCACCCTGCCTTGGTGGGATATGGCCGGTTCATTGAAAAAAAATTATTTATAGATTTATTTAACACATCAGCCAACTTTCTCCGAGGTAGGATGACCCCAAAAAACACCCTCACTATCACTCACTCCATCACTATCTTGTCAGAGGCATGCTGATACTACAGTTCAAAACTGCAGATATCCCTTCCCCTCCTTTAGAGTGCAGGCACTGTACCTACCACCTCCAGGACTCAAGTCTGGCTAACCAGTTTCCCTGAATCCCTTCATAAATGTTACTTTGCTCACACTCCAACAGCACGTCAAGTCATAAGAACCACTTTCCTCCACTCGCTTCTATCTAACATGCTCATACATGCTTGCTGGATATCCAAGCCCCTTGCTTACAAAAACCTCCTTTACCCCCTCCCTCCAACCTTTCCTAGGATGACTCTTACTCTGCCTTCCCTCCACTACAGATTTATAAACCCTCCAAGACACATACACACACGCGCACACGCATGTGTGAAGAAGTCACGTGTGTTTGAGCTCCGCTAATTTGCATTTTTTCTGATGGTTCCAGAGGGAATAGAGAGCAGCAAATAGGCGTGTGCAAATCTTAAAGTGCATATAATCATTTAAACCCCACAAAAGGGAAATATAAGTGATCACAGAAAAGAAAAACATAGATAATAGTGTCAAGTGTATAGTGCCGGGTACAACGGGAACAGGGAAGCAGTTGGGAACTAGGCCTAACGGTGTTTCCACACAGTACGTCATGGTATTTATGACGAATAAGGGGACCCAAGACAGGGAGATAAGAGATAAGGATAGGTGTGTCAGTGAATACAGTGAGTACATTAAAAAAGGAACGAAGGAGAAGCAAGGAACCAGGAGTATGCCAAATTGAGAGGAAACTTCGTGCAGCAGCAACTGAGCAGAATCGGACGTAACGTACAAAATCCTTTTTTGTGGTTTGCATGAGAGATCTGGCCCTGCAATACTGACAGCTGAGGTATAATCCCTGCTCTGGAGTGCTGAATATCATACATATAGCACTTAACTCATAGTAAGTGAGATAAACTAGGCTGTGACACAGGCTGATGTCATACACAGCGAGCGAGTGCGCAGGCGCTGTCAGACAAATACACTAACATGGGAAGTGAGTTAGTTTATTCAGGTATACACGAGTGCAGTGCATAGAGTATTATATATAGCAGCATATGTGGAGAACCTAGGATAGCCCAGGACTTAGAGGGACTTATTTTATTGATAAATTAAGGTGGGCTTCTGCACTTAACTGCTACACCAAAAACACACACACACAGACAGGATGTTCCAGAGAGGGAACACAGAAACAAGTGGGCACAATTGGAAGCTGAAGACTCGGATGAGTCAAAGGGATGTTAGGAAGCATTTCTTCAGCCATAGAGTAGTCAGGAAGTGGAATAGTCTAGCAAATGATGTAGTGGAGTCAGGAACCATACATAGCTTTAAGACGAGGTATGATAAAGCTCATGGAGCAGGGAGGGAAGAGACCCAGTAGCGGACAGTGAAGAGGCGGGGCCAGGAGCTGAGTCTCGACCCCTGCAACCACAATTAGGTGAGTACAAACACACACTCACACAGCGGGCAGGAAACAACATTGTAAACAAGTGACCGTGACCCAGTCCTTCCCTCCCCCTGCTTCTATCTTCTCTCTCTCTCTCTCTCTCTCTCTCTCTCTCTCTCTCTCTCTCTCTCTCTCTCTCTCTCTCTCTCTCTCTCCTCTCTCTCTCTCTCTCTCTCTCTCTCTCTCTCTCTCTCTCTCTCTCTCTCTCTCTCTCTCTCTCTCTCTCTCTCTCTCTCTCTCTCTCTCTCTCTCTCTCTCTCTCTCTCTCTCTCTCTCTCTCTCTCTCTCTCTCTCTCTCTCTCTCTCTCTCTCTCTCTCTCTCTCTCTCTCTCTCTCTCTCTCTCTCTCTCTCTCTCTCTCTCTCCTCTCTCTCTCTCTCTCTCTCTCTCTCTCTCTCTCTCTCTCTCTCTCTCTCTCTCTCTCTCTCTCTCTCTCTCTCTCTCTCTCTCTCTCTCTCTCTCTCTCTCTCTCTCTCTCTCTCTCTCTCTCTCTCTCTCTCTCTCTCTCTCTCTCTCTCTCTCTCTCTCTCTCTCTCTCTCTCTCTCTCTCTCTCTCTCTCTCTCTCTCTCTCTCTCTCTCTCTCTCTCTCTCTCTCTCTCTCTCTCTCTCTCTCTCTCTCTCTCTCTCTCTCTCTCTCTCTCTCTCTCTCTCTCTCTCTCTCTCTCTCTCTCTCTCTCTCTCTCTCTCTCTCTCTCTCTCTCTCTCTCTCTCTCTCTCTCTCTCTCTCTCTCTCTCTCTCTCTCTCTCTCTCTCTCTCTCTCTCTCTCTCTCTCTCTTTTCTTTCTTTTTCATCTTACACACACACACACACAACCATTCTATCACTTTCTCTCTCTCTCTCTCTCTCTCTCTCCCTCCTCACCTTCCACCCATCTTCCTTCTCCCCCACCTCCTTACCCCCTTTTCCCCAATCCTTTCCCCTCACTCCCTGTACCCCCAGTCCCTTCACCCCTCTTCCCTTAGCTGTTTCCCTCACTCCCTGTCCCTCCCCACCTCTCTCCCCTCCTATCCCCCTTGCTTAACCAGCAGTTCCTCGCCCCATAATCTCTCCCTGCTGCTGTCTCCCCTCCCACTTCATATCCTTCTCCCCTTCCTTCACCCACTCACTCCCATTCCCACTCACACCCACTTACTATGAAAACACTCCCAATCCCAATCACACCCACACCCACTCACTCTGAAAATACATAAACCTCCTCTTCCTCATCATACATACACACACACACACACACACAGCTACCCCTCTCTCTACCTCTCTCTCCCTTTCTATCTCCCTCTACCTCTCTCCCTCTCTCACTCTCCCTCCCTCTCTATCTCCCTCTCTCCCCCGCCCTCTACCATACTACCTCCACGCTATCTCCCTCCCTCCCCCATACTAACCCTCTACCACCCTCTTCTCCCACACTTGACTCACAGCTACCCCTCTCTCCCTCTCCCTCTCTCTCTCTCTTCCCACTCTCTCTCCCTCTTGCTCTCCCTCTCTCCTTCCCCCGCCCTCTACCATACTACTTCCACGCTATTTCCCTCCCTCCCCCGTACTAACCCTCTACCACCCTCTATTCCCACACTTGACTCACAGCTACCCCTCTCTCTCTCTCCCTCTCTCACTCTCCCTCCCTCTCTCTCTCCCTCCCTCCCTCCCTCCCTCCCCTGCCCTCTACCATACTACCTCCACGCTACCTCCCTCCCGCCCCCTTCCACGAGTACCCTGTCCCTACCACCCCTCCTCCCTATCCCTTCCCTGTATCCCTCCTTCTGACACTCTCACTACATAAGAGCACACCGTGGGAATATGGGCAGCTCAGGGAGAAGGATGTCAACAAGGGAAATGATGGTTGATCCTGGGATGCCACAGTGCGAGGAAGAACTCAATAAAAGGGAGAAGGAATGGGAGAGGAAGATATTGGGGATCAGCGAGGGAATGGAGAAAAGGATAGCTGCGGAGAGCAGAAAATGGGAAATGCAAGTAAAAAAAGCAGAAGCTAAGATCCAGATCTTAGAAGAGAAGCTGAAGAGCCTGACACAGCGTAGAGACAAAAGTACCTGCTCAAATATGCCACCTGGAGCTTGCGCATCAGACAAAGATAAAGGGAATGCGAAGAAAAAAGAACTCTTGTACACACAGGTACTGTCAGACCCACAGGGGGCCCGAAGCAAGATGAGTAGGACATTAACAACACACGAGAGGGATGTAGAAAAAGCAGCCAGGGACAAGAAGGGCACCACAGTAACAACACATGAGAGGGTAGAAAAAGCAGCAGACACGCTAAACGCAGAGACCCCAACAATATACTGCAGTGGACAGGGACAAGTGAGCAGGACGGACACACAGAGGAACACAGGGGCTACAGCCACGACAGAACCAGAAGATGCTAATGCATCTCTGACGAGGCAAAGGGAGACACAGTGGGAGGATGAAAGGGAGAGGTCAATCTTTATCTACGGCCTTCAGGAAGTCGAAAGGGACACCCATGACAGAAGAAAACAGGAGGAGAAAGAAAGGATTAAAGGTATCATGTTAGCAACAGGGGAAGACACGTCCCAGGTGACAAATTTTCGGAGAATCGGGTGGTATACAAGGGGAAGAAATCAGCCTCTCAAAGTAATCTTCAAGGCAGAATCAACCCGAACCATGATCCTGCAGGAGAAAGCACAGCTTAGGGCGACTCGGGAGTACAAGAAAGTATACCTAGATCGGGACAGAACGCAGGAAGAAAGGGAGGCCCTGAAGGAGAGGATAAGAAAGCGAAGAGAGGAGCGAGAGGAGGAGACAGGGAGGAACGGAGGAAACCAGGCCCAAGCAGAAGGATAAACACCCGCACTGGAAGCACCCACAGAGGGCCTCCAACCACAACAACCCCAAGGCAACCAGACATTTTACCCCACACACACACACACACATCATTCCTCCTGTCCCTGCCCCAGCAACCCAAAACCCACCATCACAACTACCCCCCCCATCACAAACCCCACCCCATCACAAACCCCACCAACCCATACCCCAACCATACAACCCCCCACCCATGCATCAACCCCCTATGGGCACCCTGCCCACACCCCCAACCCCCAAGATCCCCCCAGGGCCACAGTCTTGGAAACGAGGTTGAAGGTTTTTTACACAAATGCAGATGGAATCACGAATAAACGTGAAGAGTGGAATGAAAGAATTGGTGAGAAGTCCCCAGACATCATAGCGGTCACAGAAACAAAACTCAGTGAGGCAATAACAGACACAATCTTCCCACAGGTATATCAGATCCTGAGGAAAGATAGAAGGAGCAGGGGGGGAGGAGGGGTCACACTGCTCGTAAGGAGAACCATCCAGTCTGGGGAGCACAAGATAATCATTGCAGTGATGTATAACCCACCACAGAACTGCAGGAGGCCAGGAGAGGAATATGAAGAGAACAACAGAGCAATGGTGGACACTGGCAGAGGTGGCAAGAAAAGCGCACTTGAGCAGAGCAAAGTTACTGGTCATGGGCGATTTCAACCACAGGGAGATCGACTGGGAGAACCAGGAACCACGTGGGGGTCCAGAAACATGGAGAGCCAAGATGATGGACGTGGTACTGGAAAACCTGATGCACCAACATGTCAGGGACACGACCAGAGAGAGAGGAGAGGATGAACCAGCAAGGCTGGACCTTGTATTCACCCTGAACAGCTCAGACATTGAGGACATAACACACGAGAGCCCCCTGGGAGTGAGCGACCATATGGTTCTGAGCTTTGAGTACATAGTAGAGTTACAGGTGGAGAGGGAAAACGGTACTGAAAGACACAAACCAGACTTTAAAAGAGGGGACTATACGGGTATGAGGAATTTCCTGCAGGAGGTTCAGTGGGAAAGGGAAATGGAAGGACAGTCAGTAAATGAAATGATGGAATACGTAGCAACAAAGTGCAAGGAGGCAGAGGAACAGTTTATACCCAAAGGAAGAAGATTAAATGGGAAGGCCAGAAAGAGCCCCTGTCAGAGAATGGAAAAGGTACAGAAGGCAAAGAACCCAAGTAAACAAAGAGATTAGTCGCTGAGCTAGAAACGAGTACGCACAGGTATGGAGGGAGGCCCAGAAACAGTACGAAAATGACATAGCATTGAAAGTCAAGTCTGACCCGAAACTGATGTACAGTCACATCAGAAGGAAGACAACAGTCAAGGACCAGGTGATAAGGCTGAGAAGAGAAGATAAGATGGGGAACTCACAAGAAACGACCAAGAGGTATGTGAGGAGCTCAACTCGAGGTTTAAAGAAGTATTCACAGTGGAGGCAGGAAGGCAGCTGGGTAGACAGGACAGAGTGCGTCACCAACAAGGAATGTATCAAGTGCTGGAGGGCATACACACAACTGAGGAGGAGGTGAAGCAGTTACTCAGTAACCTTGATACCTCAAAGGTGATGGGTCCGGACAATATCTCCCCGTGGGTCCTTCGGGAGGGAGCTAAGGTACTGAGTGTGCCACTTACCATAATATTCAACACATCCCTTGAAACTGGGCAGCTACCTGAGGTATGGAGAAAGGCCAATGTAGTCCCCATCTTTAAAAGAGGAGACAGAAAAGAGGCACTAAACTGTAGACCGGTGTCACTTACGTGTATAGTGTGCAAAGTCTTGGAGAAAATCATCAGGAAAAGAATGGTGGAGCATCTGGAAAGGCACAGGATAATCAACGCCAGACAGCACAGATTCATGGAAGGCAAATCCTGTGTAACAAACCTCCTGGAGTTCTATGACAAAGTAACAGAGGTAAGACAAAATAGAGAAGGGTGGGTTGATTGCATTTTCCTGGACTGCAGGAAGGCCTTTGACACTGTTCCTCATATGAGATTAGTAAAGAAGCTGGAAGACCAAGCGTGTATAACAGGAATGGCACTGGAATGGATCAGGGAATACTTCACAGGGAGGCAACAACGGGTCATGGTGCATGATGAGGTATCACAGTGGGTGCCTGTGACGAGTGGGGTACCGCAGGGGACAGTCCTAGGACCAGTGCTATTCTTGGTATATGTGAATGACATGACGGATGGGATAGACTCAGAAATGTCTCTGTTCGCAGATGATGTGAAATTAATGAGGAGAATCAAATCGGATGAGGACCAAGCAGGATTTCAAACAGACCTGGACAAGCTTGACATCTGGTCTAGCAACTGGCTTCTCGAATTTAATCCCACCAAATGCAAAGTCATGAAGATCGGTGAAGGGCAAAGAAGACCGCTGGCAGAGTACAGGCTAGGTGGACAAAGGCTACAAACCTCGTCAAAGGAGAAAGACCTTGGGGTGAGTATAACACCAAGCACGTCTCCGGAAGCACACATCAACCAGATAACTGCGGCAGCATATGGACGACTGGCAAACCTAAGATTAGCGTTCCGTTACCTTAACAAGGAATCGTTCAAGACACTGTACACCGTGTACGTCAGGCCCATACTAGAGTATGCAGCACCAGTCTGGAACCCACACTTGGTGAAGCACGTCAAGAAATTAGAGAAAGTGCAAAGGTTTGCGACAAGGTTAGTTCCACAACTCAGGGGACTGTCCTATGAAGAAAGGTTGAGGGAAATAGGACTAACAACACTGGAGAACAGAAGGGTTAGAGGAGACATGATAACGACATACAAAATACTGCGGGGAATCAACAAGGTAGATAGTGACAGGATGTTCCAGAGAGGGAACACAGAAACAAGAGGGCACAATTGGAAGCTGAAGACTCAGATGAGTCAAAGGGATGTTAGGAAGCATTTCTTCAGCCATAGAGTAGTCAGGAAGTGGAATAGTCTAGCAAACAACATAGTGGAGTCAGGAACCATACATAGCTTTAAGACAAGGTATGATCAAGCTCATGGAGCAGGGAGAGAAGAGACCCGGTAGCGGACAGCGAAGAGGCGGAGCCAGGAGCTGAGTCTCGACCCCTGCAACCACAATTAGGTGAGTACACACACACAGGAGAGGTAGGGGAGACATGATAACGACATATAAAATACTGAGAAGAATTGACAAGGTGGACAGAGACAGAATGTTCGATGGGACAAAGCAACAAGGGGACACAGTTGAAAGTTGAAGACTCAGATGAATCACAGGGATGTTAGGAAGTATTTCTTCAGTCACAGAGTGGTCGGGAAGTGGAATAGTTTGGGAAGCGATGTAGTGGAGACAGGATCCATTCATAGCTTTAAGAAGAGGTATGATAAAGCTCATGGCGCAGGGAGAGTGATCCAGTAGCGGCCAGTGAAGAGGCAGGGCCAGGAGCTATGATTCGACCCCTGCAACCACAACTAGGTGAGTACACACACACACATATTTTTTTTTTTCAACAAATCGGCCGTCTCTCTTTTTGGTGACCCAAAAAGAAAGAAAATCCCCAAAAAGAAAATACTTTCATCATCATTCAGCACTTTCACCTCACTCATACATAATCACTGTCTTTGCAGAGGTGCTCAGATACTACAGTTTAGAATAGTCCCTCCAAACTGTCACTATCCCAGACCCCTCCTTTAAAGTGCAGGCATTGTACTTCCCATTTCCAGGACTCAAGTCCGGCTAAATCTATAATAACTGGTTTCCCTGAATCCCTTCACTAAATATTACCCTGCTCACACTCCAACAGCTCGTCAGGTCCCAAAAACCATTCGTCTCCATTCACTCCTATCTAACACGCTCACACACGCTTGCTGGAAGTCCAAGCCCCTCACCCACAAAACCTCCTTTACCCCCTCCCTCCAACCTTTTCGAGGACGACCCCTACCCCTCCTTCCTTTCCCTACAGATTTATACGCTCTCCAAGTCATTCTACTTTGATCCATTCTTTCTAAATGACCAAACCACCTCAACAACCCCTCTTCAGCCCTCTGACAAATACTTTTAGTAACTCCACACCTCCTAATTTCCACATTCTGAATTCTCTGCATAATATTTACACCACACATTGCCCTTAGACAGGACATCTCCACTGCCTCCAGCCTCCTCCTCGCTGCAGCATTTTCAACCCATTCTTCACACCCATATAAGAGTGTTGGTACCACTATACTTTCGTACATTCCCTTCTTTGCCGCCATGGATAACTTTTTTTTGTCTCCACAGATACCTCAACGCACCACTCACCTTTTTTTCTTCATCAATTCTATGGTTAACCTCATCCTTCATAAACCCATCCGCTGACACGTCAACTCCCAAATATCTGAAAACATTTACTTCTTCCATAAACCACTTGATCTACACATCCCCTACCCACTCTAAAGCCTCCTTGCTCATCTGCAATCCTACTCTCTGTCTTACCTCTAATTCTTTCAATAATATCCCTGCCATACACTTTACCTGGTATACTCAGTAAACTTATTCCCCTATAATTTTTACACTCTCTTTTATCCCCCTTCCCTTTATATAAAGGAACTATACATGCTCTCTGCCAATCCCTAGGTACCTTCCCCTCTTTCATACATTTATTAAACAAAAATACCAACCACTCCAGCACTATATCCCCCCCTGCTTTTAACATTTCTTTCATGATCCCGTCAGTTCCAGCTGCTTTACCCCCTTTCATTCTACGTAATGCCTCACGCACCTCCCCCACACTCACATCCTGCTCTTCTTCACTCCTAAACGATGTTGTACCTCCCTGGCCAGTACATGAAATAACCGCCTCCCTTTTTTCATCGACATTTAAAAGTTCCTCAAAATATTTCCGCCATCTACCCAATACCTCCAGCTCCCCATCTACTAACTCCCCTACTCTGTTTTTAACTGACAAATCCATTCGTTCCCTAGGCTTTCTTACCTTGTTTATCTCCAAATTTTTTTTTTTTTTTTTTTTTTTTTTTAACACATCGGCCGATTCCACCAAGGCAGGGTGGCCCGAAAAGAAAAACTTTCATCATCATTCACTCCATCACTGTCTTGCCAGAAGGGTGCTTTACACTACAGTTATAAAACTGCAACATTAACACCCTCCTTCAGAGTGCCGGCACTGTACTTCCCATCTCCAGAACTCAAGTCCGGCCTGCCGGTTTCCTGAATCCTTCATAAATGTTACTTTGCTCACACTCCAACAGCACGTCAAGTATTAAAACCATATGCCTCCATTCACTCCTATCAAATACGCTCACACATGCTTGCTGGAAGTCTAAGCCCCTCGCACACAAAACTTCCTTTACCCCTCCCTCCAACCTTTCCTAGGCCGACCCCTACCCCGCCTTCCCTCCACTACAGATTTATACACTCTCGAAGTCACTCTGTCTCATTCCATTCTCTACATGTCCAAACCACCTCAACAACCCCTCCTCAGCTCCTGGACAATCGTTTTGGTAATCCCGCACCTCCTCCTAATTTCCAAACTCCGAATTCTCTGCATTATATTCGCACCACACATTGACCTCAGACATGACATCTCCACTGCCTCCAGCCTTCTCCTCGTTGCAACATTCATCACCCATGCTTCACACCCATATAAGAGCGTTGGTATAACTATACTCTCATACATTCCCTCTTTACTTCCATAGACAAGGTTCTTTGTCTCCACAGACTCCAGTGCTCCACTCACCCTTTTCCCCTCATCAATTCTATGATTCACCTCATCCTTCATAGACCCATCCGCCGACATGTCCACTCCCAAATATCTGAATACATTCACCTCCTCCATACTCTCTCCTCCAATCTGATATCCAATCTTTCGTCACCTATTCTTTTTGTTATCCTCATCACCTTACTCTTTCCTATATTCACTTTCAATTTTCTTCTTTTACACACCCTACCAAATTCATCCACCAACCTCTGCAGCTTCTCTTCAGAATCTCCCAAAAGCACAGTGTCATCAGCAAAAGCAACTGTGACAACTCCCACTTTGTATTTGCTTCTTATCTTTTAGCCCAACACCTCTTGCCAAGACCCTCGCATTCACTTCTCTTACAACCCCATCTATAAATATATTGAACAACCACGGTGACATCACACATCCTTGTCTAAGGCCCACTTTTACTGGGAAATAGTCCCTTCCCTCCTACACACTCTAACCTGAGCCTCACTATCCTCATAAAAACTCTTCACTGCTTTCAGTAACCTTCCTCCTATTCCATACACCTGCAACATCTGCCACATTGCCCCCTATCTACCCTATCATACGCCTTTTCCAAATCCATAAATGCCACAAAACATCTTTACCCTTATCCAAATACTGTTCACCTATATGTTTCACTGTAAACACTTGGTCTACACACCCCCTACCTTTCCTAAAGCCCCCTTGTTCATCTGCTATCCTGCTTTCTGTTTTACTCTTAATTCTTTCAATAATAACTCTACCATACACTTTACCAGGTACACTCAACAGACTTATTCCCTATAATTTTTGCACTCTCTTTTGTCCCCTTTGCCTTTATACAAAGGAACAATACACGCTCTCTGCCAATCCCTAGGTACCTTACCCTCTTCCATACATTTATTAAATAATAGCACCAACCACTCCAAAATTATATCCCCACCTGCTTTTAACATTTCTATCTTTATCTCATCAATCCCAGCTGCCTTACCCCTTTCATTCTACCCACTGCCTCACGAACTTTCCCTACACCCACAACTGGCTCTTCCACACTCCTACAAGATGTTATTCCTCCTTGCCCTACACACGAAATCACAGCTTCCCTGTCTTCATCAACATTTAACAAATCCTCAAAATATTCTCTCCATCTTCCCGATACCTCTAACTCTCCATTTAATAACTCTCCTCTCCTATTTTTAACTGTCAAATCCATTTGTTCTCTAGGCTTCCTCAACTTATTAATCTCATTCCAAAACTTTTTCTTATTTTCAACAAAATTTGCTGATAACATCTCACCCACTCTCTCATCTGCTCTCTTTTACATTGCTTCACCACTCTTTAACCTCTCTTTTCTCTCCATATACTCTTCCCTCCTTGCATCACTTCTACTTTGTAAAACCTCTCATATGCTAACTTTTCTCCTTACTACTCTCTTTACATCATCATTCCACCAATCGCTCCTCTTCCCTCCCGCACCCACTTGCCTGTAACCACAAACTTCTGCTGAACACTCTAACACTACATTTTTAAATCTACCCCATACATTTTCGACCCGATTCCCTACACTCACTAGCCCATCTATCCTCCAATAGTTGTTTATATCTTACCTAACTGCCCCTCTTTTAGTTTATAAACCTTCACCTCTCTTCTACTTACTGATTCTATTTTCCTTGTATCCCATCTACCTTTTACTCCCACTGTAGCTATAACTAAAAAGTGATCTGATATATCTGTAGCCCTCTATAAACATGTACATCCTGAAGTCTACTCAACAGTCTTTTATCTACCAATACATAGTCTAACAAACTACTGTCATTACGCCCTACATCATATCTTGTATACTTATTTATCCTCTTTTTCTTAAAATATGTATTACCTATAACTAAACCCCTTTCTATACAAAGTTCAATCAAAGGGCTCCCATTATCATTTACACCTGGCACCCCAAACTTACCTACTACACCCTGTCTGCATGTTTCTCCCACTTTAGCATTTAGGTCCCCTACCACAATTACTCTCTCATTTGGTTCAAAGTTCCTATACATTCGCTAACATCTCCCAAAATCTCTCTCTCTCCTCTACACTCCTCTCTTCTCCAGGTGCATACACGCTTATTATGACCCACTTTTCGCATCCGACCCTTATTTTAATCCACATAATCCTTGAATTTACACATTTATATTCCCTCTTTTCCTTCCATAACTGATCCTTCAACATTATTGCTACCCCTTCCTTAGCTCTAACTCTCTCAGATACTCCTGACTTAATCCCATTTATTTCTCCCCACTGAAACTCGCCTACCCCCTTCAGCTTTGTTTCGCTTAGGGCCAGGACATCCAACTTCTTTTCATTCATAACATCGGCAATCATCTCTTTCTTATCATCCGCACTACATCCACGCACATTCAGACAACCCAATTTTATAAAGTTTTTCTTCTTCTCGTTTTTAGTAGATTTGTACAGGAGAAGGGGTTACTAGCCCATTGCTCCCGGCATCTTAGTCGCCTCATACGACACGCATGGCTTACGGAGGAAAGATTCTTTTCCACTTCCCCATGGACAATAGAGAAAATAAAAAGAACAAGAGCTATTAAGAAAAAGAAGAAAAACCTAGATGTGTGTATGTATATATATGCATGTGTATGCCAGTGTTTTCAGCAAAATTTCTTGACGGAGCCTCTCCCATTCTTTCATCCGCTCTTTTGCACTCTCTCACCACTCTCTTCACCTTTCTTTTACTCTCCATATACTCTGCTCTTCTATTAACACTTCTGTTTTGTAAAAACCTCTCATAAGCTACCTTTTTCTCTTTTATCACACCCTTTACTTCTTCATTCCACCACTCACTCCTCTTTCCTCCTGCACCCACCCTCCTATAGCCACAAACTTCTGCCCCACATTCTAATACTGCATTTTTAAAACTATCCCAACTCTCTTCAACCCCCCCACTACTCATACTTGCACTAGCCCACCTTTCTGCCAATAGTTGCTTATATCTCACCCTAACTTCCTCCTCCCTTAGTTTATACACTTTTACCTCTCTCTTACTTGCTGTTGCCATTTTCTTTTTGTCCCTTCTACCTTTTACTCTAACTGTAGCTACAACCAAATAATGATCTGATATATCCATTGCCCCTCTATAAACATGTACATCTTGAAGCCTACCCATCAACCTTTTATCCACCAATACATAATCCAACAAACTACTTTCCTTACGTGCTATATCATACCTTGTATATTTATTTATCCTCTTTTTCATAAAATATGTATTACTTATTATCAAACCTCTTTCTACACATAGCTCAATTAATGGTTCCCCATTCACATTTACCCCTGGCACCCCAAATTTACCTACTACAGTGGTACCTCGACTTACGATATTTTTTCATTCCAGAATGCTGTTCAAGTGCCATTACCAAACGAATTTATCTCCTTAAGAAATGTTGTAAAATAGACTAGTCCTTTTAGACCCCCAAAATTACACTTACAAAAGCATTTAAAAAAATAAACTTACATAAAAGGGTGAGTTTGGGGATCATCGTAAGTCGAGGTACCACTGTACTCCCTCCACAACATTTTTACCCACTTTAGCATTAAGATCCCCAACCACAATTACTCTCTCACTTGGTTCAAAACTCCCCACACATTCACTCAACATTTCCCAAAATCTCTCTCTCTCCTCTACACTTCTCTCTTCTCCAGGTGCATAAACACTTACTATAACCCACTTTTCACATCCAACCTTTATTTTACTCCACATAATCCTTGAATTTATACATTTAGTAATATATTCAGGAGAAGGGGTTATTAGCCCCTTGCTCCCGGCATTTTAGTTGCCTCTTACGACACGCATGGCTTACGGAGGAAGAATTCTGTTCCACTTCCCCATGGAGACTCAGTAAACTTATTCCCCTATAATTTTTACAATCTTTTTTGTCACCCTTCCCTTTATATATAGGAACTATACATGCTCTCTGCCAATCCTTAGGTACCTTCCCCTCTTTCATACATTTATTAAATAAAAATGCCAACCACTCCAACATAATTTCTCCCCCTGCTTTTAACATTTCTGTCATGATCCCGTCAGTTCCTGCTGCTTTACCCCCTTTCATTCTACGTAATGCCTCACGCACCTCCCCCACACTCACATCCTGCTCTTCCTCACTGCTAAAAGATGTTATACCTCCCTGACCAGTGCATGAAATTACCACCTCCCTTTCCTCATCGACATTTAAAAGTTCCTCAAAATATTCCCGCCAGCTCCCCATCTACTAACTCCCCTACTCTGTTTTTAACTGACAAATCCATTCGTTCCCTAGGCTTTCTTAACTTGTGTGTGTGTGTGTGTGTGTTTAAATTGCAACACTATCAGCACTTAATTTCAGGGGTCACAACAGTGTAAGTGCTAAGTTGAGTAACCAGGAATGCAACTTCCTAGTAAGCTGTCCCTTCCTGTGTATATATTTATTTAGTGAGTGAATGTGTGTTGTCCAGAATGAAGCTTGGTAAATCTATAGTTATAAATTTATTTTTAATCTAACCAAATACAAGATGCATAGTCACTTACACTTTTTAACTTCTTTCAGGTTCCAGAGACCATAGCATCTCTTCTCAAGGCAGGAATTCACGTATGGGTCCTCACCGGAGACAAGCAGGAGACTGCTATTAATATTGGTCACTCATGCCACCTCTTGAACCAAGGCATGCCTCTCCTCATACTCAACACTGAGTCTCTTGATGTGAGTATTGTCATGCCTCTCCTTATACTAAAGGATGAATAATTTTCCTCATATGAATTTTACAGGCCAAGAACTATTAACTTCCTTCAGCACACTTCTAAACCCATCCCTATCTAAAGTATAACATCACTCTCCCCTTTCCTGGGGATGTGACACACAACAGTTGTTCAACACCCAGTAATTACTGTCAGGTGAACAGGGACAGCAGGTGTAAGGAAACACCCAACATTTCTGTATGTGCCAGGATTAACCCTTTGACTGTTTCGGACGTATATATACGTCTTACGAGCCAATGTTTCAGACATATTTATACGCCTAAATTCTAGCGGCCTCAAATCAAGCATGAGAAAGCTGGTAGGCCCACATGTGAAAGAATGGGTCTGTGTGGTCAGTGTGCGCAGTATAAAAAAAATCGGGCAGCCACTGGTGCATTGTGGGAACACCATTTCAGTAGTCCTTGTTCAGCATGCCTAGCGGTAAGAATTATTTGACTCCTTGGCGCATCTGGGACATTTCTCTTCCTCAGTGATAGCTCTAACACAGATGGAAGTGTCTCTGAAGATAAATTTCATGGTTTTGAGGAGTTTGTGACCGAAAGCAATGCCCAGGATACCAGAAGGAAGGAAGGAAGAAAGAAAGAAAGTAAGTAAGGAAGGAAGAGATGTGAGGAAGGAATGAAGGAAAGAAGAGATGAGAGGAAGGAAGGAAGGAAAGAAGAGATGAGAGGAAGGAAGGAAAGAAGTAAGGAAGGAGGAAAGGAAGAAGGAAGGAAGTAAGAAAGTAAGAAAGAGAGAAAGGAAGGAAGGAAGAGATGAGAGGAAGGAAGGAACAAAAGAAGTAAGAAAGGAAGGAAGGCAGGAAGGAAGAGATGAGAGGAAGGAAGGAAGGAAATATGTAAGAAAGGAAGGCAGAAAGAAAGGAAGGAATGAAGGAAAAAAGGAAGCTAGGAAGGTAGGTATGAAGGAAAGGAAGGAGGTTGTGGAGAAGAAGACATGGGTCCCCTTTGTGTTGACAGGTTGACAGGCAGTGTGGGGTGGTGAGTAATGGTATAATATGTCATTTTGACAGCTGCCTTACCCTGACTCAGCAAATTTAGATGTCTCCCCCCCCCACACACACACATAGCTTGGAGCTTTGAAGTGCTAATTGCAGTTGATGGAAAGTGTCTAGTCATTATATATGTGTATATATATTATAGAACAATAGTAATAAACAATTTTTTTTATTGTTGGTTGGTGTAAACAAGTTTTGTAAACAATATAATGATACTAATGTTTGTGCGATTATTGTGTTGCATACAACGAGTGTATATATATACATTGCACCTTACTTTGGTCTCACAGGCCACATAAGTTATGTAAAAAAATAAAATAGTGAAAAAAACAAGAAACCTACGAAAGGAAGTAAACCAAAGTTTATCGGGTGAGTGGCATTCGCCGCTGTTGCCATACGCGGCTCATTTTTTGCCAACTTTATGCCTCTATATCTCGATAAATACTGATCGCAAAATTTTTTTTTTGGGATTTAAACAGTCAGAAAAATAATCTTAACATTTTGATAAGAAAAAATAATTTTTTTTTTTTTTTAATATTTCCCGACATAGAATGACAGTTTCAGAGAGGGGCCTCCGACAGTCAAAGGGTTAAACTTGGGCCCTCTCATTTGTGAGCTGAGGGTGCTACCACTTGACTCTGTGAGTACAGCAAATCCTTGCTGTATTCACAAACAGAGTAAATTGCAGGAAAACCCTACAGCTTGTTCAGATCCATCTGTAGTCTTTCCTGCTTTGCTTCTGTTTATAATCTCCTCATTAGTGTCACATCTACAAATAGGGACCAATCTGACACGATTTCTTTAGTCATGTCATTTATGTGCACAAGAAACAGTCCTGGTCCCAATGCAAACAGCAGTACTATAAATTAGTAGGATGTAAGGGATTAGAGACATATTTACAGAAGATCCTCTACTTTAGTGAGTATTTTTAACAGATAGACAAGAGTGCAATATTTAATTCTGATAATATGATATACAGTAGACTGTCATTTAACATGGTTTTGTTTGGCATGTTTTGGTTATAGCACTGTTGAAGAATTGCGGCATATTTTTGTATAACACTTCGTAAAATTAACTTAACATGGTTCAGTTTGTGGGAGGGAAAAAAATTTTGAACGCTTACTGACTTAACTGATTTACTGACTGACTTGACTGATTTACTGGCTGACTTGAAGTTAGACTTTTTCACTGAAGAGGACCCTGAAGTGGTGTCTAGAGCAGCGGATGCTTTACCAGTACAGTGGACCCCCGGATTACGTCATTATTTTGTTCCAGAATGCTGTTCAAGTGCCATTACCGAACGAATTTGTTCCCATAAGGAATAATGTAAATTAGATTAGTCCTTTTAGACCCCAAAAATACACTTACAAAAGCACTTACAAAAATACAGTGGACCCCCGAGTAACGAAAAAACTTCATTCCAGAAGCCTGCTCAAGTGCCATTACCGAACGAATTTACTCCCTTAAGGAATAATGTCACGTAGGTTAGTCTATTTCAGATCCCCAAAAATACACTTCCACAAGGACTTACAATATTATGCTTACAAAATTGTACGATTTCCGGGGTGTTCGTTACTCGGGGGTCCACTGTACACTTACATAATTGTTCGAGTTTGGAGCAGTAGTAATCCGGGGGTCCACTGTACAACCATCGACTTCAATACCAGTACCTCTACCATCCACCTCAGCCCAGTAGGGCCACAGCATAACTCTCCACAATCATCCACAAACACCAGCATCCACAATTTAAGGTAAGAAATACTATTTTTTCTGTTGCATTTGTAATCTTTAACAGTAAAACCAACCTAATACATCACGAAAATGAACTACAATTACATATTCACTTTTATTTTTGCAAGATCTGGAGGTTTTTTGGGGCTCCCAGGAACGTAACCCTATTTTTCCTATAAGTTCTTCAGTTTGTCTAACACGGTTTTAACTAAAACGGCGTTTTCAGGAACGCAGCTGCAGTGTTAACCCTTTCAGGGTCCGTGCCGTAGTTCTACGGCTTTGAGTTCTGGGTCAAAACCGTAGATCTATGTCATGAGCTCAGCTCACTCAGATAAGCTTTGAACGGTAAATTTGGGCCTAGATATGAGAGAATACATCTATGTCGTAAATGTGCACCACATAAAACAAATCCTGCAGCACACAGTGCATAATGAGAAAAAAAACCTGAAACTGTAATTTTCGATTAAAACAGCGAATTTGGAGTGTTTTTTCGTATACTTTTTATAGTTGTATTTGTGATTTCTTGGTCTCATTTGATAGAATGGAAGATATATGACAGATATAGAGATGATTTTGATTGGTTTTAGTACTGGAAATGGCTTGAAACTGAGCTCAAAGTAGCGGAAATGTTAAATTTTTGCCGATGTTCAAAAGTAAACAAATGACCTCACACGTCTAATACGCGCCAGCTGGTGGGTCTATTATACATTCACAAATGTGGTGATATTATTTGTACAATTATTACAATATTGCATAACTGTAAATCTTCCATTTTTTGGTTTGAATAAAAATTCATTATGTGAATAAAAAATCAAAATGGAATTCATTTGTAAAGACTGAAAATGTAACTAATGAACAGAGGAAATGTTAGTTTAGTGCCAGGAATGCCTGCATTGTTTATTCTGCACCCTATTTTGAAATTGGAATATTTTGAACTTTGAGTTAAATTGGCTAAATTACCAATTTCCAATCACTTTATTTTGTAGTTGAAACAGTTGACTGGGCGATTTCTTGTGCTCAATCGATAGAATAGAAGTAATTCTAGTGAAATAGCTAAGAATTTGGTCGACTGGAATAATGTAATTGGCCTAAAATGGGAGTCAAAGTCGGCAAAATTGCCGATGCGTAAATATCGCTGACTCATCAAAATTCGCGAGAGCATAATTTCGTCAATTTTCAATCAAATTTCGTAATTTTTGTTTTATTACCTTCAGAAAAAGATTTTCTACCATTTCATAAGAAAAATAAGAATTTTTTTTTTTAAATTCTTGGACACTGGCACACCCCTTCCAAAAATGGCCTTGGACCCTGAAAGGGTTAAGTGATGGCCTACTGTAAATCAATATACAGTGGACCCTCGGTTAACGAAAGGTCCTGTTAACGAAAGTTTCGGAAAACGTAGCTTTTTCGTAATCGGTTAGCGAAAAAGTCCTCGGT